>PVIW01004886.1:0-119604 GCA_004026585.1 Noctilio leporinus
GCTATTTTGCTAAATTTGCTTATTAGGTCGAGTAAGTTTTTGGTGGAGCCAATTGGGTTTTGTATATACACTATCATATCATCTGCAAATAATGACAGTTTGACTTCCTCCTTTCCAATTTGGATACCTTTGATTCCTTTTTCTTCTCTGATGGCTATAGCTAGAACTTCCAAGACAATGTTGAATAGAAGTGGAGAAAATGGGCAGCCTTGTCTTGTTCCTGATCTTAGGGGGAAAGCTTTCAGTTTTTGTCCATTAAGTATGATGTTGGCTTCAGGTTTCTCATATGAAGTGGTTTCTTATTGTGGTTTAAATTTGCATCTCTCTGATGGCTAGTGATGTTAAGCATTCTTTCATATGCCTCTGGGCCCTTTGTATGTCTCCCTCAGTAAGTTCTCTGTTCAGGTCCTTTGCCCATTTTTTTAATTGGGCTGTCTCTCTCCCTGGTGTTGAGTTGCATTAGTTCTTTATTTATTTTGGAGATCAAATCCTTGTCTGAGGTATCATTGGTAAATATGTTTTCCCGAACAGTTGGTTCCCTTTAAATTTGCTGGTGTTTTCTTTAGCTGAACAGAAACTTTTCAATTTGGTATAGTCTCATTTATTTATTTGTTCTTTGAGTTCCTTTCTTCTTGGTGAAGTATCAGTAAACATATTTCTGTATAGGATATGTAAAATTTTACTGCCTATATTTTTCTCCAGGACCTTTTCGGTAGCACTGCTTATGTTTAATTACTTTATCCATCTTTAGTTTATTCTGGTATATGGTATAAGTTGGTGGTCTGGTTTTATTTTATTGCATTTTGCTGTCCAGTTTTCCCAACAACATTTGTTGAAGAGACTGTTTTTACTCCATTTTATGTTCCTTCCCCTTTTTTCAAATAAATTGACCATAGAGTCCTGGGTTTATTTCTGGGCTCTCTATTCTGTTCCATTGATTTATATGTCTATTCTTATGCCAGTACCAGACTCTTTGATTACAGTAGCCTTGTAGTATAGTTTGATGTCTGGTATCGTGATTCCTCCTACCTGTTCTTCTTTCTCAAGATGCTGTGGCTATTCATGGGCATTTTTGGCTCCATATAAATTTTTGAAGTATTTTTTCTATCTCTGCAAAGTCAGTCATTGGTATTTTAATTGGGATTGCATTGAATATGTAGATTGCTTTGGGTAGTATGGACATTTTAATGATGTTAATTCTTCCCATCCATGAACATGGTATATGCTTCCATTTATTTGTATCTTCCTTAATTTCTTTCTTAAATGTTCTGTAGTTTTCTGAGTACAGATCTATTACCTCCTTGGTTAAGTTGATTCCTAAGTACTTTATTTTTCTTGTTGCTATGCTAAATGGGATTTGTTTTTTCGCTTCTATTTCTGTTGTTTCATTATTGGTATACAAAAATGCTTTTGATTTCTGGATATTGGCTTTATATCCAGCTATTTTGCTAAATTTGCTTATTAGGTCAAGTAAGTTTTTGGTGGAGCCAGTCAGGTTTTGTATGTACACTATCATATCATCTGCAAATAATGACAGTTTGACTTCCTCCTTTCCAAATTGGATACCTTTGATTCCTTTTTCTTCTCTGATAGCTATGGCTAGAACTTCCAGAATGATGTTGAACAGAAGTGGAGAAAGTGGACAGCCTTGTCTTGTTCCTGATCTTAGGGGAAACAACATACCCATTGAGTATGATGTTGCCTTCAGGTTTAACATATATGGCCGTTATTATGTTGAGACATGCTCCCTCTATTCCCATTTTGCTGAGTGTTCTTATCATAAATGGTTACTGTATTTTATCAAATGCTTTTTCAGCATCTATTGATATGATCATATGGTTTTTGTCTTTCATTTTGTTGATGTGGTGTATTACATTTATTGATTTGCAAATGTTGTACCATTCTTGCATCCCTGGGATGAAACCCACTTGATCATGGTGTATGATCTTTTGAATGTATTGCTGGATCCAGTTGGCCAATATTTTGTTGAGAATCTTAGCATCTATGTTCATCAGAGATACTGGCCTATAGTTTTCTTTCTTAGTTGTGTCTTGACCTGGTTTTGGGATTAGAATAATATTGGCCTCAATAGAAAGAGTTTGGGAGTCTTCCCTCTTCTTGGATTTTTTGGAATAGGGTGAAAAGGATAGGAGTTTGTTCTTCTCTAAATGTTTGGTAGAATTCACCTGTGTAGCCATCTGGTCTGGGGCTCTTGTGCTTTGGGAGATTTTTTATTATTTCTTCAATTTCACTAGTTGTTATTGGCCTATTGAGGCTTTCCGCTTCTTCTGGATTCAGTTTTGGTAGATTATATATTTCCAGAAATGTGTCCATTTCACCCAGGTTGTCATATTTCTTGTCATATAGTTGTTTGTAGTAATTTCTTACAATCTTGTATTTCTGAAGTATCAGTTGTGATTTCTCCTCTGTCGTTTCTGATTCTGTTTATTTGGGTCCTCTCTCTCTTTTTCTTGATGAGTCTGGTTAAAGGCTTATCAATTCTGTTTATTTTTTCAAAGAACCAGCTCCTGGACTTACTGATTCTTCAAGTTATAGGTTTAGTCTCTAAGTTATTTAATTCTGCTCTGATCTTGATGATTTCCATCCTTCTATTTGCTCTGGGTTTTGTTTGTTGTTGCTCCTCTAGTTCTTGCAGCTTTATGGTTAGGTTGTCTGTATAAGCTTCTTCTATCCTGTTTAGGTAGGCCTGCATTGCTATGAATTTCCCTCTAAGCACTGTCTTTGCTGTGTCCCATAGGTTTTGGGCTGTTGTGTATTCATTGTCATTTGTTTCCAGAATCTTCTTGATTTCATCTTTGATCTCATTGGTAACCCATTCATTACTTAAAAGCATGTTATTCAGTCTCCATGAGTTAGAGTGTTTTTGGTTTTTTCCCTTGAGGTTGGTTTCTAGTCTCAAGCCATTGTGATCTCAGAAGATGCTTGGTATGATTTCAGTTTTCCTTTATTTGTGGAGGCTTATCTTGTGACCTACCATGTAGTCTATCTTAGAAGATGATCTATGTGCATTTGAAAGGAATGTGCATTTTGTTTCTTTGGGGTGAAAGATTCTGTATATATCAGTTAGGTCCATTTCCTCTAGAGTGTTTTTCAATGCCACACATCCTTGGTGACTTTTTGTTTGGAAGATCTGTCCATTGTTGCTAGTGGGGTATTAAAATCCCCTACTGTTAGTGTGTTGCTGCCTATATCCTTTTTGAAGTCCTCCAAGATTTTCCTTATATATTTGGGAGCTCCTATGTTGGGTGCAAATATGTTTACCAGAATTATTCTTCTTGATAGATTATTCCCTTAAATATTATGAAATGCCCTTCTTTATCTCTTTTTATAGCCTTCATCATCAAATCTATTTTGTCTGAAATAAGTATTGCTACTCCAGCTTTTTTTCATGTCCATTTACTTGATGTATATTTTTCCATCCTTTCACTTTCAATCTGTGTTGATCTTTTGTTCTGAGGTGGGTCTCTTGAAGACAGTATATATGTGGGTCATGTTTTCTTATCCATTCAGCTACCCTATGTCTTTTGATTGGTGCATTTAATCCGTTTACATTTAAGGTTATTATTGATTGATACTTATTTATTGCCATTTTCCCCCTTTGTACCTGTGTTCCTCTTTGGCTCTCTCTGTTTCATTTTTTTTTTTTTTTTTTTTAAACAAACCCTTTAGCATTTTTTGCAATGCTGGTTTGGTAGAGATGTATTCTTTTAGTCTTCTTTTGTCTGTGAAACTCCTTATTTCTCCTATCTTGAATGAGAGCCTTGCTGGTTAGAGTATTCTTGGTTACAGGCCTTTGTTTCCCATTACTTGGAATATTTTTTGCCATTCCCTTCTGGCCTGTTTTGTTTCTGTTGAATAATCATTTAATAACCTTATTGGAGCCCCCTTATATATTATTTGCTGTTTTTCTCTTGATTCTTTTAGTATTCTCTCTTTGTTTTTGAAGTTTGCCATTTTAATTATAATGTGTCTTGAAGTGGTTCTGTTTGGATTCACCTTCATTGGGACCCTCTGTGCTTCCTGAACTTGATTAATGTTTTCACTCATCATGTTAGGGAAATTTTCTGTCATGACTTTTTTTAACAGGTTTTCCATTCCTTTTTTCCCTTCTCCTTCTGGTATCCCTATGATAGAGATATTATTGTATTTCATGTCCTGCTCTCTTAAAACCTCTTCATTCTTTTTCAGTCTTTTTTCATTCTATTGCACGGTCTTGGAATATTTTCCTACATTTTCCTTCAACTCTCCTATCTGGTCCTCTTCTTCCTCTAGCCTACTATTGATTCCTTCTACTGTATTCTTCGATTCAGAAATTGTATTCTTCATTTCCTCCTGGCTCTTACTGATAGTTTCTAAGTCCTTTTTAATGCTGGTATAGCTCCCAGTAAGTTCCTTGTAGCTTCCCTGGAGTTCTTTGTAGTTCCCCTGGAGTTGTTTATAGTTTTCTTTGAGCTGGCTGAGCTCATTGAGCTTCTCTATCATCATTCTTTTGAATTCCATATCTGATACTTTGTTTGCCTCTGTTTCATTTAGTGGTCTTTCTGGGGATTCATCCTTTCCTTTTGGTGATGGACTGATTTGTTTTCCCCCATTTTGGGTGTCTGTTGCTTGTTTTTGTCTTGTATTAATCTGCTTTGATTCCTTGCCTTCATGTAGCACCCTTCTGTGTTAGGAGATTTGTGGAGTTCAGTGTTGCAGTCTTCTAGATTTTCTCCACTTGTTGCTCTTGGGGTGGCCTTTATGTCATTAACTTGGGCTGTCTGGTTTTATTTTGGATTTGTTGCATATGTTGCTCCCTTCCCTCCAGTTTGCTGATTGAGAGACACTCCTTCTATCCCATCTCATAGACTGTTTTTGAGCTGTTCAAAAAATAGAACCACCAGTCCAGGCAAAATAATCATACCTTCAGAGATATCTTTCTCCTTTAATCCCCCTTTCGACTGCCTGTGAACCTAGCTAAATATCCATACCCTCCAAGGTAACCCCCACTTTTAATCACACCCTCAGCTGCAACTGAACCAGTTCTAATAGGGATGTAGATATGATAAGACTGTTATAAGAGGGGAAAAATGATTAAGTTGACTAAAGTATAGGTAATTTTGAAGGGTGCAAAGTAGTAGCAATGATAGTGGGGATGCGAGAGAGAAATGGGGAGGGGGAAAATCAGAATGTCTCAGTGAGAGTGAACAATATAAACCTATATGTATAGTTGCCATATCTACCTCCCTGTCCACCCTCAATGAGCACTGACTGGTCCAGGTGGAGCCAGGACCCGTGTACTTTTAGAAGAAAAAAAGAATGTGTAGTCCCTAGTAGCGTACCCACAAAAAATAAAAAACAATAATTTAAGCGGCTGGGGAGGGGAGGAATACTTATATTGAGAACTGAGAATGAGTTGTAACAGGAGAGTGAGTAGACTTTAAAACAAGAGTAGGAGGAGGGTCTTGGGTAGTTAGGTAGATTGAGATAAGGGAGGAGTAAAAGTATGGAAATTGGGATATACTATGATATAAACAGTATTTAAATGCACTAATTGTGAGGGTTGGAAGTAACTTTGGAAAGGGTATGTTAGGAATTAATGGTTCATGTAGCTCTCAGTGTAACTCAGGTGCTTGAGATTATCAGCGATCCATTTCCTGAGTCTGCCTCTTCCTCTTGATCAAGTCTTCATTCTACAGTCAGGCAATGTGGTCTTGGAGTGGCAGGGCCTATGGCTGTCACAGGGCTGATTCTAAGTGCCAGCCACCCCATCCCACCCCCATAGGCTAAGCCTCCAGTAGTATAGCTAGGTTCCTGCACTACCAGCATTTTGGGGCCCTCCCTTCTTTCACTGGTTCTGGGTGAAGAACTTCAGGGTGCTTATGTGGTATAGATGGCTACTCCTCCCCCTGCAGCTCCTCATGGAGGTTTCCGCCTGCAGTGGGCATCTGGCTTCAAGGGGGGGTGGCCTGCAACTTCGTTTGCTCCTGTGATGGCTGGCCCTACCCCTTCTAGCTCTTCAAGGATGTAGCCCCTGTCCACAAAGAGCGCCTGGCTCCCCAGGGGGCCCACAGGGTTGCCTGCTGGCAATGGCTAGCCCTCTATGCAGTCCAGCTCTTCGAAGAGATTTTCACAGCCACCTCTGCAATGTGCACCTGGTTCCCCAGGGGGCCTGCAGCGTAGTTTGCCAGCGATGGCTAGCCCTCCCTGTCCAGCTCTTTATGGAGGTTTTCACTGCATTTGATGGGCCTCTGGTTCTGTGGGGAGCCCTGTAAGGACAGCACCAGCAATGGCTACCCTTCCCCCTCTAGCTCTTCGAGGAAGTTTTTGTCATCTGCTATGGGAGTGCCAGTTGCACCAGCAGCAAGTTCCTGGGGAGCAGTTCGAGTTTCTATGGGAGCCTGTGCACTAGTGTGGGTGCACGGGGCTGGGCCTCCCTTCTCACTGGGGATCCAAGCTGCCCTCTTCCCAGGTGGTGCAGTGGCACAATTTTCAGCCCTCTCACTGCAGCCTGTGCACTTCCCAGCTATCCCGCTCCCGCTCCTGCTCCCGGATGGTCTCTCCTCAGCCTCTGGCCCTGGGAAGCGCTTTCTCTCTCTCAGCCTCTGGAGTGTGTCTCTCACATAGTCCCTCCCCTGCAGGTGTTCAGTTCTTCAATCCCTCTGTATTTGCACTCACTGTCCACACTTCACTGCTCAGATTTCTATTCACCAGGGAGCCTTAAGCTGTCTCTAATCAGAGCTGCGCCTCTGGGCAGAGCCACCACTGCCCAGAGCTGACCTCAGCCCACTGGGCAGGCTGGTTCAGAACTATCTCGCCTGCTCTCCTGTAGGTTTCTGCAGCCTCTGGGCTGTGCACCCCTGAGTCCAGATGCTTACCACTCCAATTCGCAGGGACCTGCAGATGTCTCATGCTCCCTACCCTATCCTCTAGCTGCTCTGGCACTTGAGAATGCCATCAGCACTGCCCTTTACTCTGTCGCCATCTTAGCAAAGGGAACTTTTAAAACCTCCACACTAGGGCCCTGGCTAGTGGCTCAGTGGATAGGTGCCAGCCTGCAAACCCACAGGCCACTGGTTTGATTCCCAGTCAGGGCACCTAACCAGGTTGCAAGCCAGGTCTCCAGGCAGGTCCTTAGCTGGAAGCAGGTGAAAGGCAACCATACTTTATTGTTTCTCTCCCTTTCTTCCTTCCTCCCTGCCCTTCTCTCTAAAAACAGTTGGGGGGAAAAATCTTTTAAATAAATAAATAAAACCTTCACACTATAATATTGTGATATTTCTGAAAATCAGGATAAAGAAATGATCTTAAAAGGTCCCAGCGAAAAATCAGTTTGAAAATGTCTTTGAATTTCACAACAGGGACTTTTGAAAGTGGAATATGTTCCTGATGGGAAATATTTTTTCAGCCTAGAATCCTGTAGCCAGCCAAACTGTCAATTCTGTTAGAGGGTAAAATGTAAATATGTTTTCAGATGTGACGGTTTCAAATTTATTTCCAGGTTGTCCTCTCTTGAGAAGCTACAAAAAAGATATACTCCATCAAAGTGAGGGAATAAATCAAAAGGAGGAAGATTGAATCCCATAAGAGACATAAAGGAAGTTTCCAGATTGGAGTGATGGATGGAGGCATCCAGAAAGAACATTTCCAAAAATTCAGAACCGCTAGAAATTATTCTAGTCAACAGTTTTATATATCTGGTGGAGCATTCCAGAAAGATTTAGTGATAGGTTCTTTGAAAATACAAAAAAACAAACAAACAAAAAAAAATCCTGCCTGGTGTGGCTCAGTGAGTTGAGTCCTGAACTACAAACCCAAAAAAGCAACAGAATGATGTTTCTTTTACACATCAATGTTTCTCCCCCTCTCTTTCCCCCTCCCTTTACCTCTCTCTAAAAAAATTAATGAAGTCTTAAATAAAATATTAAATAAAAAAGAGACAGTAAAAATTCATATTATACTAATAAAAAAGAAAACACAAAATGAAAACAAAAAGTATACACTTG
This sequence comes from Noctilio leporinus, assembly GCA_004026585.1. Lineage (NCBI taxonomy): Eukaryota > Metazoa > Chordata > Mammalia > Chiroptera > Noctilionidae > Noctilio > Noctilio leporinus. Next base: position 8,007 of record PVIW01004886.1, read on the forward strand.
ACCCTTGTATAACACAACCCTCTGTGGCACCAACCCTCTGTGTGTGGTTGAAAACTAACATATATCCCTAGCTGGTGTGGCTTAGTGAATTGAGCTCCAGCCTGCAAACCAAAAGGTTACTGGTTTGATTACAAGTTGGGGCATATACCTGGGCTGCTGGCCAGGTCCCTAGTTAAGGCCATTGCAAGAAGCAACCAATTGATGTATCTCTCATGCACCAGTGTTTCTCTCCCTCTCTTGAAATATAAATAAATAAAATCATTTTTAAAAAGGAAAGAAAACCTGCATGTAACTTTTGACTTCCCAAAACTCTAACAACTAATGGCCTACTGTTGACCAACAGTCAACACATATTTTATATATTATGTATACCATATATGGTATCTTCCAAAAAGTAAGCTAGAAAAAAGAAAATGTTATTAAGAAAATCATAAGAAAGAAAAAATTACATTAATAGTATTTATTGAAAAATATCTGTACATAGGCAGACCCATGCAGTTCAAACCTGTGTTATTCAGGGGTTGACTGTATTAACAAGATGTTAACAATGTTTATTTCTGGATGGTAATTTTTCTATTTTATTTGTTTGACTTTGCTTATCTGTATTTTCTAATATTACTGCAATGAAAATGTATTACTTATGTAATTTTGTAAAAAGTAATCCCCAGAAGTCTCCAAGCAAAATTCTTAAGACATAAGTAAAAATTGCTAATGGATTAAGTTTTCATAGACTGGCTTTTTTTCCAGAGATCAAATCACTCTTTGTGCATCCTTTCCTGGCTGAGCGCATCATCTCCATGTTGAACTACTTTCTGCAGCATCTGGTTGGCCCCAAGATGGGGGCGTTAAAAGTCAAGGACTTCAGTGAATTTGACTTCAAACCCCAGCAGCTCGTGTCAGATATCTGCACTATCTACTTAAATCTTGGGTACCTGAGATTTAAATTGGGCAAGCCAAAGGGGATGATAATGTTTTAATTTGGGGTTTTGATAATAGAATGACTGATTGGTAATTATGTGGAAATAGAAATTGTTCATTTCTAGTTGGTTAGTGAAAGAATCTTCTGTAGTTTTAAATAATGAGAGTTTATATGACCTGTGGTATATCATTTAGAATTTCTAACATTCTGCCTTGATCTATGCAAAGATAAACTTTGCTGGTTGTACCATTGTTTGGAAAAGCAGTATTCTTTTAAGGCCACAAAATACCTGATAGACTTCTTAAAAATTAGAATAAATCTTTCTGTAGCAAAAGAACACTCATGGCAGTTAGATGGTGGGGACCCTTGTTCCTCAACTCATTTGTTATCTCCTCTGATACTCCATTTCTTTTCAATGCTGACCTTCCAGAGATGAGGAGAATTTCTGTGCCACTGTGCCCAAGGATGGACGTTCCTATTCCCCAACTCTCTTTGCACAGACAGTTCGAGTCCTGAAGAAAATAAATAAGCCTGGGAATATGATTGTGGCTTTCAGCAACTTAGCAGAGAGAATCAAGGTAAGGAGGATAATTTGTTTATTAATATAGTCTATAAAAATGACATTGTGCCCTGGCTGGTAGCACAGTGGATAAGGCGCCGGCCTGCGAACCCAAAGGTCGCAGGTTTGATTCCCCAGCTAGGGCACATAACCAGGTTAAGGGCCAGGTCTCCAGTCAGGTCTGTGGCTGGGGGCAGGTGAAACGCAACCATACATTGAAAAAAAAAAAAAAAATGACATTGTTGCTCTGGCTGGTGTGGGTTGAATGCACCTGCAAAGTAAAAGGTCGCCAGTTCAGGTATAGTCAGGGCCGTGCCTGGATTGCAGGCCAGGTCCCCAGCTGAAGATGTGCAAGAAGCAGCCAACTGATGTTTCACTCCCTCTTTTTCTCTCTTCCTTCCCCTCTCTCTAAAAATAAATAAATCTTGTAAAAATCACGTTGTTGACCAAACTGTTTTGCTTTATATCGTTTCAGGGGGCTAAAATCATTGCCTTCAGAAAATGTAAACATGATTCTTTCTGGTTAGCATAACTAGAGCTACTGTATTTTTTAAAGATTTTATTTATTTACTTTTAGAACGAGGGAAGGGAGAGAGAAAGGGAGAGAAATATTAATGTTTAGTTGCCTCTTGCATGCCCCCAACTGGAGACCTGGCCTGCAACCCAGACATGTGCCCTAACTCAGTGACCCTTGGTTCACAGGCCAGCACTCAATCCACTAAGCCACACCAGCAGTAGGGTAAAACTACTGTATTTTTAATGCTACTTTTCAATGAGAGGGTAACAACAGAAAATTATTTTAAGAACCTTCTTCTAGAAGAGGAGAATGGACAGATTTCTGTAGGCTGTTTTTATGAAAACTTGTGCAAGTGTTATGTAGAGATTTGAAACTATACTGCTAATGCAGAACTTTTTAGAGTAGGATTCAAGATGAGTAGTTTTTAATCATTGATTTTTATTAACTTTCTCTGCTGTCTATATTTGCGGTTGGTATTGGCTTATGTGGGAATGGCCATATATTTTATTTAGTTTTTTAATATATATTTTTTAATGTTTATTTAATTATTTTCATAGAGTAGGGGGAAGAGAGAAAGAAAGGGAAACATCAATGTATGGGAGGAACATCAGTTTGTTACCTCTCACATGCCCCCTACTGGGGACCTGGCCCGCAACTCAAGGCATGTGCCCTGACAGGGAATTAGATTGGTGATTTTTTGGTTCACAGGCCAGCACTCAATCCACTGAGCCATGCCAGCCCGCACAAGATTTTATATATTTATTTTTAGAGAAGGGGAAGGGATGGAAAAGAAAGGGAGAAACACTGATCAGTTGCCTCTCTCACACCTCCAACCAGGGACCTGGCCAGAAACCCAGGCAGGTGCCCTGACCAGGAATCAAACTGGCGACCTTTTGGTTCACAGGATGACGCTCAACCCACACCAGTCAGGGTGGAACAGCCATACACTTTAAAGATTATAACACTCTATTGTATTTAGTTAATCCCTTTGTTAGAGTATGACAGAGCTCCATTAGCAATTATGAAAAAGGAAAAATCATGGCACAGTATCTGATAGAAGATTTCTCTTATTGATATCAGCCTTCCCTTCATTGAGTTACTTATTTTTGGAGTTTGGCTTCATCTTTGCCTATAGTTTAGCCAGATGAGACTCTGAGGAACTAGAGTCATGAAAGAACAAATATTGAAGCCACTTTTTGGTTCTTACGCCTGTTTGTACCTAAAACCAGAAACTGCTTTTCATACACAGAATGCATGAGTGCCTTTGTAATTATGCAAATAATAACCCTCCACCTCATCCCCTTTTGAATTATGACATTTACAATAGAGCTGTTGCCAGAAAGATGTAATGTGTTTCTTTTCCCTCTAACACTTCAACCCATTTTCAGTCATGACTGCTAACAGCTGAGCCAAACTGAAGTTTCAGAATTGGGGCTGAATGCTAGCTAAATTTGCTCTTAAAATATCCATCTTGGCTAGTTGAGAATTGTCATTGTCACTGTAAAGGGTTATTACCTTTATATATACCTTTTAAGATTATATACCCTTTAAGGTTTAGTTATTGAGCATTTTGAATTCAGCTGCTCTTGAATTCACCTCAACTACTAAGTATTTATGCTCAGTCTCTAGCAGACCTCCAACAACAGGAAGAGGAGACCTATGCAGATGCCTGTGATGAGTTCCTGGACCCTATCATGAGTACACTAATGTCTGACCCTGTGGTGCTGCCTTCTTCCCGAGTCACTGTGGATAGATCCACCATTGCCAGGCATTTGCTCAGGTATGCCAGCCCAAAAAAGCAGCCTCAAGAGTACAGATGTATGACTGTTTGCTAATCATCTTTTTCTCCCATATTCCTAATTACAATATAGTACACGCAGTAGGTGCCCTTATAATTGATTTAATAATGTGTTGGGGAAGCACTGGTAGAAATATATCACTTATTGTTAAGTGTTTAAACATCCAAAACAAAACAAGACACCCTGTTGAGAAATTCTGGTTCTAACCTTGTCTGTTCCTATCTTAAAGAAATAATTTCTATTATCATATGTTATGAAATATGTTAACCTGAAGTATAAGTGGATGGGAAATTGTTTTAATTTGGGGATCCGATCAAGATGGCAGCACAGAAGGACATGGCTTACCTCTTTGCACAACCACATTAAAATTAAAACTAAAATATAGAACAACCATCAGCCAGAACCATCAGAAATTGAGTTAAATGGAAATCTGATTTTGAAATGGAAATTTAACTATGAAATTAAAGAAACCACATCTATCAAGATGGTTAGAAGGGATATAGATGCAGAAGGGGCTGGTCCAACATCCACATGTGGTAGATAAAAACTGGGGAGAGATATCTCAGGAGTGAGAAGTCCCAGCCCACACACCAGGCTCCACCCAATCCAGGGTTCCAGTGCCAGAAAGATGAGTTCCCACAACTTCTGGCTGTAAAAACCAGTGGGAATTGAGTTGGTTGAAGAAACTGCTGGAGCCCCAAGCAGTTCATCTTAAAGAAACCACACATGGAGCCCTGGCTGGTGGCTCAGTGGATAGGCACCAGCCTGCAAACCCAAAGGTTGCTGGTTTGATTCCCAGTCAGGGCACATAACCAAGTTGCAAGCCAGGTCTCCAGTTAGGTCCGTAGCTGGAGGCAGGTAAAAGACAACCATACATTGATGTTTCTTTCCCTCTCTGTCTCTCTCCCTCTCTCTCTGGAAATAATAAATAAAATATTTTTAAAAAATAAAATGATAATAAAAGTAAGTAAATAACTAACATCTAAAAAAGTAAAAAAAAAATTTTTAATGAAAAATATACAGAGAACCAACAGTGATGGAAAGGAAGCCAGGATTCAAATCAAAGATTTGGAACGAAAGGAAGAAATAAACATTCACCTGGAACAGAAAGAAGAAACAAGAATTGCAAATTAAAAGGAAAACAAAACATCCTGACTGGCATGGCTCAGTGGATTGAGCACCAGCCTGTGAACCAAAGGGTCACCAGTTTGATTCCCAATTGGGGGCCAGGCCCCGAGTTGGGGCAAGAGGCAACCACACATTATTGTTTCTCTCCCTCTTTCTCCCTCCCTTCTCCTCTCTCTAAAAATACATGAGTAAAAATCTAAGAAAAAAAAATAAGAATTGAAAAAAACTAGGAGAGGCTTAGGAACTTCTAGGACAATTTTAAACATACCAATATCTGAAGCATAGGGGTGCCAGAAGGAGAAGAGGAAGAGCAAGAAATTGAAATTTTAATTGAAAAAATAATGAAAGAAAACTTACCTAATTTGGTAAAGGAAATAGACACATAATTCCAGGAAGCACAGAGGTCCAAACAATTTGGACCCAAAGAGGACCACACAAAGATACATCCAAATTAAAATGCTAAAGGTTAAAGATAAAGAGAATCTTAAAAGCAGCAAGAGAAAAGAAGAGCATTACCTGAAAAAGAGGTGCCTATAAACTATCAGCTCATTTCTCAAAAGAAACTTTGCAGGCAAGAAGGAACTGGCAAGAAGTATTCAAAGTGGTGAAAAGCAAGGACCTACAACTAAGATTACTCTATCCAGCAAAGCTATCATTTAAAATGGAAGGGCAGATAAAGTACTTCCCAGACAGGTTAAAGCCAAGGGAGTTCATCATCACTGAGCCATTATTATATGAAATGTTAAAGGGGCTTAATTTAAGACAAAGAGGATAAAAACTATGAACATTAAAATGACAACAAACTCAGAACTGCGAACAACAGAATCTAAAAAATAAAAACAAAACCAAGTGCCAAAAACAGCCTAAGTGCCCATCAGTGGATGAATGGATCAAAAAACTTTGGTACATTTACACAATGGAATACTACATAGCAGAAGAAACTCCTACCTTTTTCAACAACATGGATCGAACTGGAGAGTATTATTATGCTTTGTGAAATAAGCCGGTCAGTGAAAGACAAATACCATATGATCTCACCCATTATAGGACACTAATGAACAAAACAAATAAGCAAAACAAAACCAGAGACATGAATACAAGGAACAGATCAGTGTGCTGAGGGCAGGGGGAGGGAAGAGCAGGGAGAAGGAGGCCAAGAAGGGGAACAGTTTAGTCAGGGAACTAGCATGGGTGACCCATGGACATGGACAACATGTGGGATTGACTGGGTTGGGGGGGGGGGGGATGTAGAGGAGGGGAGGGGAGAGCAGGGAGTAGGAAATGGGATGAATACTACAACAATAAAATTTTACTTTTTAAAAATTTTTTAAATATTTTATTATTTTTTTAGAGAGAGGGGAAGGGGGAAAGACAGAGAAGGAGAGAAACATCAATGTATGGTTGCCTTTCACCTGCGTCCAGCCACAGACCTGGCTGAAGACCTGGCTTGCAACCTAGTTACGTATGCCCTGGCTGGGAATTGAACCAGTGTCTTTGGGCTCAGAGGCCAGCACCTTATCCACTGTGTACAACAATAAAAAATGTTTTAAACTAAAAACAAACTAAGCAAATAACCAGAAAAGGAACAGAATCATAGGTATGGGGATCATTTAAAGGGTTATCAGCTGGGACGGGAAGGGGTAGAATGGGGGAAATGGTGCAGGGATTAAGAAGCATAATTGGTAGGTACAAAATAAACAGGGGGATGTTAAGAATAGTAAAGGAAAGGGTGAAGCCAAAGAACTTACATGCATGACCCATGGACATGAACTAAGTCAAGCAATCACTGGAGAGAAGGGGGAAAAAGTGGGACAACTGTAACAGTATAATCAATAAAATATACATAATTTGTAAAAATTGTTTGAAGGCCCTGGCTGGTGGCACAGTGGATAAGAACCCAAAAGTTGGTTGTTCGATTCCCCAGCCAGGGTACGTAACCAGGTTGCAAGCCAGGTCTCCAGCCCCATCCATAGCTGGAGACAGGCGAAAGGCAACCATACATAGACATCTGTCTCCTCTCTGCCTCTCTCCTCTCTCTAAAAATAATAAAATCTTTTTTAAAACAGTTTTTTAATTTAAAAAATTGTTTTAATTTTATAATAATATAACTGGTGCTCACTTTGGCAGCACATATACTAAAATTGGAACAATACAGAGAAGATTAGCATGGCCCCTGCACAAGGATGACATGCAAATTCATGAAGCATTCCATATTTTTTAAATATGGAATATATATCTACACACACATATATATACACACATACATATATATACATACACATATACAGGGTGTGCATGATCAATTGGCAAAATTTTAGTAAAATAACATACCACAAAAGTTATATTTTGAAATAAATTTATTATATGTAAATACATAAACATAGTCATTATTTTTTTAATTGTTCAAAAAAGTCTCCATTTGCTGCAATAATACACTCTATTCAACTTTGGAATCTTGAGCGTGCTTTAATTAACTTTTCTTTATCCATGGACATCATAATGTTTTCAGTCTTAGCTTTACAGCCTCTTTATTGAAATATTGTTTGTTAACGTCTGTCTCATAAATGCTCCATACATAATAGTCTAAAGGATTTGCATCTGGTGAACCAGGCAACCATATTTCCTTTGACCAGAATTCAGGAACATTGACACTGAGAAATTCTTGCACCTTTTTGGTGTTACTTGCTGGAACACCATCTTGTTAGAAGATAAAATGATGTCCATTTGCGACTTGCTTCATCCACAGTACAATACCATAACGTAAAAATCCTATTTTAATTGATATTTTAAAAAGTGTATTTCCTTATATAATGTAATATAATATAATAATATACAACTTAATTTTAAATAGGAAGAGCCTGAGTAATAATTTCTATGTAATATTGCACATGGAACAGAGAAAACCCCTGGACACCATGGCTGAGTACAATGGCAGCAGCAGAATGTGGGCTAATTTACATGATGCATATCGTTTAAAATTTGAATTTAAACTGCATTGTTAATATATACAGGGTGCACACAATCAATTTGACAATAACTTTGCAACTCCTTATTTCACATGCTTATTAATTTTGAAAAACTATGTTTCTAAGGTTACGATTTAACATCATTGTTTCCAATATAAAGTATTAAGTTCTGAGAGCAACCATCAATCCAGCACTTAATTCATAGTTATAAAGCACTCTAACATCAGTCTCACAGTGAGAGCCCAGGTGTTCTAGTTCTGGCTTAGGATATTACAATTTATGGAAATAACCCCATTTCCCTTTCTTTCTTTGTCCCAGTGACCAAACAGATCCCTTTAACCGTAGTCCCCTCACCATGGACCAGATCCGGCCAAACACAGAACTAAAAGAAAAAATCCAACGGTGGCTCGCAGAGAGGAAACAACAACAAAAGGAGCAACTGGAATAAATACTGTAACCTAAACAAACCAGAACCAACCCCAGAGTGTAGATAAACAATTGTTTGATTTCTCTTTGGTTCTGTTGCTTTATTTTTTTTTTTTTTTCTCTTTCTTTACTAAATAAGAGAACTGTTGTTGCTCAAATTATAATTAAGATTTGAAGAACTTTATTTACAATGTTCTCCTGGCTTGCAGCAAATTAGTCATAGCATCACCAAGTTCAAAAGTCATCACTAATTTTTACCCTTTGTTCTTTCTTCCTGTTCTTTCTTCTTTCCTTTGCTACCTTAAATTATATTCACTTCAACTACTTACACTTCCTGCCACCTTACTAGTTGTCTTCCAAGAACTGCTCAAACATCTTTGGTGAGCATTGCTTTAAGGATGTATCACATATTTCAGTGACAGCTGATATCATCAGAATGTCCTGTGTTATCAAGGTATTTACTAGTCTTCACGACTCAGACTTCAGCTCTTTCTTTGTTAATAGCTGTGCAGTATTGTGGGATAACTTTTCACATAAAAGCAGGTATCTTGATGTCCGAGTAGACTTTTGAATAAGATGATAAATTAAATGAAAAAAGAAAGGAATTTTACGCAATTCTGTTGATAGCTCTTAATTTTGTGTTATAACTCAGAGATACAGTGGAGGACAAACACTCTCCCATGGGGTTGTCATTACCACAGAAAATGTTAAGATGTACAATATTTTTAGAAGAATTGACAAGACAAACTTGCAGTTTTTGACACTATTCAAAAAATTCTGAAGTGAAAGAATAAAGAAAGCTATTGAGCTTATGGAAATCAGTTGCTATAACTATGCTTGAATAGAGAAGTTGGACAACGAATACTGTAAGCAGGAAAAATGTCATTTTAAAACACTAATATCAATAGTATATCTCAGTATATAAATACATGTGTGTTTTTAGATTGGTCTAATGTAAACTGAGTACCACTTTAAATCATCTCTTCCATGATAAGATGTATGCAGTGTATGGCCACTAACATTTATTCTAGATAAAATTCTAAGACTAAGAAATGTATATAGTTAATGTTTAGGCTTATCAATTCTAAGAACTGCTTCTAACTCAACCTTATGTCAGCAATTAACAAAGAAGGAATTTGAGCACAACCTTGTCCACAAACAATCTTAAATATCAAATTAGCCGTTAGTAAGTGGGTAGGCCACATTTTTATCTGTTGAGCTTGAATTCTCTACTCAGTTGTGCAGCTTAACATGTTAAGTATGAGGCACATTCCCCTATGAACTGTCTATATCACTGTCCCTCTAAGCCCCAAAATGCCATAGTGATGAGAAAAATGGTATAATCTGGAAACAGGTTATTGCTTCATTTAGAAAACCTTATTGTTAACCATGGTGTCTTTCAAACAAGGTATCAGTTTTATAATATTCCAAGTTTTTATCCATAGCCCTTGATATGTTTTTGATGGTATCAGCTAGAAAACTGCAAATCAGAGGACACCTCACACTACATACAAAGTTGTTGCCTGTTGCTGCGCTTGCAAATGACAGAATATAAAATACTCAGTGTGCTCCCTGGGCCTTTAAGGTGTGGTTGACAGGATTTGTTTATTACCTTAAAATAAGCTTTACATCTTATTTTTTTCCTCCTTGACTGAGAATGAATTGTGTATAAAATAAGCTTCTAACTACTTGCATTTATCTACCATATCCAATCTAATAGGATGTTTTCATTTTTAAAGAAGTGAAAAAAGACCAGAGTTTTATGGGAGAAAATTGGAGGGAAAATGGGCACAAAACCTCAGAAGGCAGCTGTTCACAGAAGCTTTCTAGTCAACAACCTCTGTGTGTGGTTTTTTGTTTTTGTTTTTGTGGGGTTTTATTTTTGGGGGTGGGGGGCAGGGGGTTGTTTGTATTTTAAAAGATTTTATTCATTATTATTAGAGAGAAGGGCAGAGAGGGAGGAAGAAAGGGAGGGAAACATCAATGTATGGTTGCCTTTCACCTGCTTCCAGCTAAGGACCTGGCTGGAGACCTGGCTTGCAACCTGGTTATGTGCCCTGACAGGGAATAGAACCAGCGACCTTTGGATTTGCCAGCTGGCGCCTATCCACTGAGCCACCAGCCAGGGCTCACCTCTATATATTTATCTGTGTCAGTATTCTACTTCCGTATTTATTCTTCAGATTGTAAGCCTTTTGAGCCAACCTTCTTTTTTTTTAAGCCCTTTGTCCTGAAACTTACAAGTAGCTATGACATCATTAATGCTGCTGAATGTTTTAAAACTCATGACAAAGGCAACTGTGTAACTAAGGCCACTATTGGTAAGAAAACCAAGTAACTTAAGAACATCCCAAAAATGAAACTAAAAAAATTATCATTTTGGTACAGTGCAATATATACATGCACTTGGAAGCTTAAAGAAGTGTTTTGTTTCGTTTTGTTCCCTGGAACTCAGAAGCAGCTCTAAATCTATTAGAGCAGACTTTGCTGACATACTCTAGTTTTATGTGTTGGTTTTGCTGGAGTGTGATAGGGAAATGAAGACTCTTTAATCAGCTGTAATATTGCTTACTAAAAGGATAATACTAAACTTGGAGAATTAAGGAGGTTTTATCAAGCAAACTGGGTTTGGTTTTGTTTTTTTAATGGATATGTAAAACATGAAAGAAACTTGAAAGGTTCATAATGGTGCGGGTTAAAGTGCCAATTGTTATTGGTATCACGTTCTACAAAAGCTTCATTACTTTATTTAATGCTGGTTGCTAAGCAGCCATTACACAGAGCTTACGTTTAGTGAGGTGCCTTTACCAGCCAGAGACTGCTGCTGCAATGTTGATGACATGAGGAAATAATGCACATGCTATTACTGCTAAAACAGGAAATAAAGAAACAAAGAAAATGTGAACAACAAAAAGGCTGACTGAAATAAAACTTAATCGATATAACTGCATTTTGAAACATTCCAGGAAGGTTATTTCTTGTCAAACTCACCTGGGGGTGTTTGTTCAAAGCTTGTATTTAATAAATGAACATCTAACTTGCAATCGTTGTCATTCTTTCCTTTATTACAGTATTAAAAGCAAGTTTCCAGTTTTCTCTCTGGAAACTTAAAGGACTCTGACCTTCACTTTTGCTCTGGTAGTATCAAATTGTGACCTGGCTAATCTAACCTGCCTTACCAGATAACCTCTGGATCCCGTAGTTATCTTTGGAAGATGAGTCTCCTAATCAGTTCACTTTTGGCTTTACTTTTCTTTGTCTGGCCTAAACCCCAAGTCTTCATTTTAATCATTTACTACCTGTTCCCCTTGCCCCATGTTCTTGCACCTCTGCCATGCTAGACCTCACCTAGAGTAACTCAACTATTCCCTCTGCTCCGATATCCAAACTACAGGCTACTATTGGAGAAAATTGACACAATCTTTAGAATGATACAACCACAAGCTTGTGTTTTTCAAATTGCCTAACAGCCTGTTATCTCACTTTTAAAATTTTTTAATAATTTTTTGATTGACTTTAGAGAAAGAGAAAAACCTCAATTTGTTGTCCCACTTGTTTATGCATTCATTAGTTGATTCTTGTATGTGCCCTGATGGGGGATTGAACTCCCAACCTTAGCATATCAGAAGGACACTTGGCATATCAGGACTACCCTTCTATGTCTACAGTTATTCCCAACTTTAACCTCTTTCCTCAAATTACTTCCCAACCTCCCATTTACCCTTCAAATTCAGATGACCTTGCCTCTACTCCACTAGAAAGATATAGATTTTGAATTTCTCCTTTCAGATTTTTCTCCCATTTTCCCACCTGTTCCAAGGCTAATCCCTCCAACTTTCTTTTGTGCCTGATCAAGGATTTTGTCAATGCTCATTCTGTATCTTCAATCTCTCCTCTGACTTCCACATCCCTGTTTGGTTTTCCTTTATAGCCCTGTTTCTTCATTCATTCACCCTGGCTTCTATCCTAATTGTTTTTCAATTGCTCTAGCTAATGTTTCCATATTACCAAATTAACTTCACCATCCTTAATTTGACTTTTTTTAAGATTTCACTTATGTTCAGAGAGAGAGGGAGGGAAGGAGGAAGAAAGGGAGAAAAACATAAATGTATGGTTGCCTTTCACCGGCCTCCAGCTAAGGACCTACCTGGAGACCTGGTTATGTGCCCTGGCTGGGAATTAAACCAACAACCTTTGGGTTCGCAGCCCCGTGCCAATCCACGGAGCCACACCAGCCAGGGCTGACTTCTCTTCAGTATAAAGTAGGTAAATCACTACGCTGAAATTCTGCCCTTGGCTCCTAATTTTTCTTTCCATCTCTCATCATTCCATCAACCCAAACGTTTTACTGATGCTCAGACCTTCCCTAGGGTACATTACTTACCATGTTTCTCATCAAATGCCGCTTCCCTACTGTGTTCTCTTCCCGTTATGTTTAACTATAAACTTTTCACTCTGTAGTACATAGCTGTTCTGTTACACATCAACTCAAGGATCTCCTTCACGAAATCTTTCAGGTCAGCAACTTGCCTAATCCCATACCCTTGTCTATGCTCCGTTTACCTTGCAACCTCTTCACATTCTTGTCATTCACCAACTAGCTACCTGACCATTTATCAAACGTGGTCTTAAGCGGGACACTACCTAATTTACGGCTATATTACGTATTTCTTACGATTTTATTTAATTTTAGAAAGAGGGCGAGGAAGGGAGAAAAACGTAGAGAAATGTCAATGGCTTGCCACCCCTACGCCCAAACGCGGACCAGACGGATTGATCGTGAATTGGCAGCCTTGGACGGCCAGCCCACTGAGCCACTCAGTCAGGGCATACTTTAAATTCTGAAACTCCTGGCATACTGGGAGCCTCAGTAAACATGATTTTGTTCTTCATACTTGAACAGTTTCCTGTTGCTGGTTAGGGAATGAGGGGAATTGGATTCTCATCCTGATATGGATGAGGAGAAACCCGGAAAGCTCAAAAAAGGCAATGGGTTGAGTTGGGGATAGGTTAGGTGGCGCCTGCTCCGCCCTAACTTTACGAGTTAGGCTTAGGACCTCCACCTTCATAAAACGGTTGTGTTTGGCCTAGTAAAAGCTCAGTGATGCCACCACACCCCCGACCTTCCCCGATTCTCAGAAGTGAAAGCACTCGGGCAGTCGGGGGCAGGGGGTAGGAGGGAGGGCGGAGGAATCTGGAGAGGTTCAGAGCGCATGCGCCTTAACGCCAATGTCGGCTTTCGGGGCTTCTATGAGCGGCTGCCCCAAGAAATGCCTGTTTCTCTGTGGAATCCCATTGTTCTCCATGTGTACTCTGATCTCATCTTTTGGTGCTCATTTTATCCTCTGTCGCTCAAGAAACTAAATTAACCAGCTACATTTCAGAAAGACTGTAGGGCAAGTAAATAGCTTGGGCCGGCGCATAAAGAGGAGGCCTGACCTTGGAAGCGGATTGGGGTCCTTCCGTGGGTCCTTCCAAGGGGTGACTTTCAGCTGGCTGGTGGCGCCGTAGAATTTCCATTCTGTAGCCATGGCTCAATTTCTCCGTAACCTAGCTGAGAAGGCCCCAGCACTGGTAAATGGTGAGCGCAGCTGCTGCCTGCCTGGGCGGGTTCGTAGCAGGGACGGGGCGCCCGCGAAGGAGCTGGGGAGGGGACGTCCTGAAGGTGGGGGAAACTGGAAGCAAGTGTGGGGGCCCCTCCCCCCTTCTGCACTCCTAACTTGCATCTTGGCTTCTCAGTGCACCCTAGCAATTGTGGGTTGCGAAAACCGTGGTGGGGGGAGACGGAGGGGAGTGTGCGGGAAGCCCGGCATGATGGCCATTACGCTCAGTAGACTGGACGATACGGCTTTGGTAGGAGAACTAGGGCAGAGATGAATGCAAGGCCGTAATTTCGGCCTTATCAGGTCGGCTGGTTTTTAATAAGAGTATTTTCAAGCCTACAGAAGTTCCTGGGGTTGAATAAAGATTTTATTATTTTTAGAGAGAAGCATCAATGTATGGTTGCCTTTCACCTGCCTCCAGCTACGGACCTGGCTGGAGACCTGGCTTGCAACCTGGTTATGTGGCCTGGCTGGGAATCGAACCAGCCACCTTTGGGTTCTCAGGCAGATGCCAATCCACTGATCCACACCGCCAGGGCTTGAGTGATTTTGAACCGTTGACTTTGCTTTTTTGTCCTGCCAGGTTCTGAGGGGATTTTTAGGTGGCGTTGGATTTCAGGGACGAATATCCTTTCCCCAGTAAGGATGTACGTAAACCGTAGTTAGTCCTTAATCATTACAGCTTAGCATTCGTGGAGTTTTCTGTTTGGAAAAGCTGAAGCTTTACAGGTAGAGCTCAGAACAACCCGGAATAGCCAATGTCCTGAGTAGCCAGTCTGCTATGTTGGTAAATATTTCAGTTGTTTGTGGGGTACGAAGTTGAACTTCGTTTTATTTCCAAAGTGAGGTAACTTAGACAGAAGCTTTCTCACTGTATGTATGATTCTAGTAACAGGTTGAAATGTACATCTCTGAATGGCTTTCGTTCAAATTATGAAATTTGAATAGAATTTTTAAAGACGTAATAATTTTAATTATTATTTTGATTGGTATTTTCTATTATTTCCTCCATCAGCAGCCAGAAATTAGTTATTGAAGGCTTTACGGTGCCAGATACTATAGCAACTGTTCTCCACTAGTTTAGAAGTTTTCCCAAAGAACTTAAGTTTGCAATTTTACTAAGATCATCAAGGTATGTGTATGACAAAACAATACAATTTTACATAAAGAGAAGAGCGGCTTCATTCTTTGGACTTTGGGTGATTTGAGGCAAATTTTTTTTAAGCTGTAAGTAGCTTTCACATATTCTGATTGTGTGCATTGGGGAATTGCAAACTAATTTTAATATTAAAATCCAAAAATAAAGGTAATAGAAAAATAACTTACTATGAAGTAGATAAATCCTTTCCTCTGTTATTGTAATTAAAAGATAATGGTGGTGGTTCTTCCAGAAATACTAAGGGGAACTCAACAGGGGCCAGTTGAGTTCTAGTGGAAATACGTTTCTAGTGGAAATACGTTTTGCTTTATAACACAACTTAGCTTATTAAATGTGAATGATAACTAATAAAAATACTGTTAGGCCCTGGCTGGTGGCACAGTGAATAAGGCACCAGCCTGCGAACCCAAAGGTTGCTGGTTCAGTTCCCAGCCAGGGCACATAACCAGGTTGCAGTCCAGGTCTCCAGCCAGGTCCTGAGCTGGAGGCAGGTGTAACGCAACCATACATCGATGTCTCTCTCCCTCTCTGCCTCTCTCCCTTTCCTTCTCTCCACAAATAATAAATAAAATATTTTTAAATAAAAATAAAATACTGTTATCTGATAATTATTCTGGAGGACAAAAAGTTTTACAACGAAATAATTTTAGCTTTTCAAAGTTCAGAGTATGGGTTTATTTTTTTGTTTGTCTTCCCTATTTACCAAACGTAAGACTTTATTTGGATTTCACCGGTTTTTCCATTAACCTTTTTATTCCAGGGTGTAACATTGCATTGAGTTGTCCTATTTCCCAAGTTCCTGTGGTGTGTGACAGTTTTCCAATCTTTCCTTACCATTCATGACAGCTTTAAGGTATCTGTTTAGGTACCCAGTCTAGATTTGTCTGGTGTTTTTCTCATGATTAGTATGGAGCTATGGGTTTTCGGAACTAATCCCCACAAAAATGAAGTGCCCTGTTCACATAACAGGATGTATGTGATATCTGTATAATGTCACTGGTGAACTTTGCTTTCATCATTTTGTTAAGGTAACCGTTTGCTAGATTTCTTAAGTGTAAAGTTACTATTTTTCCCTTTTCATACTTTATTCTTTAAAAGCAAGTAACTAAATCTAGCCCACAATGTAGGGGCTAGGGGGAGAGGGGTAGCAGCAGCCATCCACAGGGATTCCATCTTCTAGAAAAAGAGTATCTACATACATTTCAGTGGAATTTTTCTATGAGAAAGATACGAGTATGTATCTTCCCCATTTATGTACTTGTTCAGTTATTGTGTGGACTCATGTACATTTATTTCTTCATACCTCCAGTAGTTTGTTATTTATTTTGTTGCTCAAATGTTCAGCCTTGGCTGTTGAGAACTCCTTCATTTGGCACCTCTGGCCCTTTGATGTGCCCCTTTTACTTGTTGGTAACTACAAGATGCTTCAGAATCTTATTTTCCCTGCCTTAGACTCACCCATTTTCAAAGGGGCCAAAGGTGTTTTTGGAACTAATATCTAGGCATTGAATATATTCCTCACTACTATACTGTATCATTGCTTCTAGGCCTTCTTGTGTGTATACACACTAAGCCATGTGTATACTTGTGTGTATGCATATTAAACTGAACATGAGTTCATATGAATGTCCCCAACTCTAATCCAGTACCACGGAATTTATTCTTGTTCTTCTTTCCTACCAGTAACTTATCTCCTAAAGTACAGTGTTCGTGTACAGTGTACTGATTTTTCAAGAAGATGAAGTATCTGTGTATTGGAGTTTAAATTTCAAAGAGAGCTGGCAGGACAATGGATAAGGCACAGGACTGCAAACCTAAAGGTCGCTGGTTCGATCCCCAGCCAGGGCACATAACCAGGTTGCAAGCCAGGTCTCCATCCAGGTCTGTAGCTAAAGGCAGGTGAAAGGCAACCATACATGATGTTTCTCTCTTCCTCTCTGCCCCTCACCCTTCCCCTCTCTCTAAAAATAATAAAATATTTTTATGAATAAGTTTCAGAGAGAGTTATACAGACTTTGTACATTTTTGATAGCCCCATTTTCAGGCATTCATATTTCTATAACATTATCTCTTAGAGCTTTGTGTCTGCCTAGATTTACCCATAACCCCAAACACAGAGGGTGAGGGAAACAGTAATTCTAAGAATAAACATAGGCGGTTAATAGGGAAAATACCAAAGCCTTAGGTCTGTCTTTGAACAATAGACCCTTCATGGATGCTCATGCATTTGTGCTTTTATTAAATTTATCTTGTAATTTTGCTGAAATCACTACCATACTATCACATCTACACTCGTTAAAAATCTTTCCTTTGAGGAATTTCAGCTTAGTAATAGATTTGAGTTTTGGCTGCTGTTAACAATATACTTAGTTTTTATTTTTATTATTTGTGGTGTTTTGAAGGAGGATCAGTTGTACTTTAGTTAAACAAAGAAAATGGATACCAGTGTATAACTTCATATGGATTTGTGACCAATATTATGACAAGGTTTAATCATTTCTGATGGATGCCATTATACATAGCTCATTCCCTCCCCTACTGGACCTCTTTCCTCCAAATTTTATATAACACCACCAAGAAAGCGTTAACATTCGTGCTGTTTTCCTATTTTTGAACCCAGCTTTTAGTAACTTTACAGTTAATAGATTTCCAATTCACAAGTGAAGTAACTGTACTGGCTGCCCACTCTTGAAGTCCTGGCATAATTGAATGTGCTTATAGTAGCCTGCCTAATTGCATTGCCCTGTGACACAGGTGTTCCACATCTTTAAAAGCCTCTTATTACCAGAGAGTAGCTTTGACTTTTCATACCAGCTACGCCGTTGATACAGGCTGTGAATGAATATGATGCGTAAATACATATTTGTGTGCAGCCCACACATCATCTTTTGCTCTCTAGTGAGTTTTCATACTGTTTTGTTTTGCTTTGTTTTCCAGCTACTGTGACTTACTCCAAACCTCGGTTGGCCACATTTTGGCACTATGCCAAGGTTGAGCTGATTCCTCCAACCCCTGCTGAGATCCCAACAGCTATTCAGAGCTTGAAAAAAATAGTCAATAGTGCTCGAACTGGTAGCTTCAAACAACTTACAGTTAAGGTAACTATGCTCAATGAAAACATAGACATAAAAGAAAATGTCTTCTACTGGGATTTTTCTGAATGTTTTGAGTACAATATGTATTTTCCAGTGAGGCTGAAACTAATAATGCCAGAGAATCTCTTGACTGCAGAGTGATTGGGCTGTTATGTATCTTACTTTTCTGTAAGTCTAACAAAAAAAGTGAATGTTTACTAGGCAGAGTTTTTTTTCCTCTTCCTGTTTTATTTAGTATACTAAAATAGGATGACTTAGCCCTGACTGTTAGAGCTCAGTGAGTTGGGCATCCTCCCTTAAACCAAAAGGTAGCCAATTCATTTCCTAGTCAGGGCCCATGCCTGGGTTGCATCCAGGTCCCCAGTTGGGGGCGTGAAAGAGGCAATCGATGGATGTTTCTTTCCCTTTCTTTCTCCCTCCTTTCTCTCTATAAATAAACAAACAAACTAATTAATTAAATCTCTTTAAAAATAAACAAAATAGGGTGAATTTTTTTTTTTTGCTGATTCTGTATCTTTTTTTCATCTCTCAAGTCCAGGAACTATTCCAGTTTGGTCAAAATATCTCATGGAATATATCATGGTCAGGCAATTAACATTCATATGAAGGATGCACATATCAAAACCTAGCAAGCATATATTATGAAATGAAGGGTTATTGTGTGAAGATAAAATCCAAAGACTTAGAACTTGTGTTATATGTTTGCTTGTCTGATCTAAGCATAGGATTTTTAAAACCCTAAATAACTAAATTATTGCTGATTTAATACCCTGGCCAGGTAACTCGGTTGGTTAGAGCGTCATCCCAATATGCTAAGGTTGTGGGTTTGACCCCTAGTCATGTAGAGGAATCAGCTGTTGAGTGTATAAATAAGTAGAACAACAAATCAGTGTCTCTCTTTCCCCCTTTCTGTCTTTCCCCACCCACCTCCTCTCTTTAAAATCAATCAATAAATAAACTATTGCTGACTTAACAATCTACGTCCTAGAAAATATGGCTACTTTTTTTCCCCCAGAAAACTTCCAATATGGCTGGTCTAAATTGACAGAGAAAATTCACTTCAGGTGCTAAATAAAAGAAAACAAAAATTTCAAGATCCATCTTTGCACTTGCATGTAACACTGCTTTCTGCAATCATATGTACATTTTCTCTTTAGGGCAGTGAAACATTAATCTGTGAGACTGAATGCAAAATTAGGCAAATAATAAATTAATAAAAATGATGTCTAAAGAAGAATACAGAGCCTTACATCTAAATGAGAATACCCATCCTTTCATATCAATGCCCTGTCTAAATGTGTCATCTGTTTCTAGGATGTAGGTTATTTGGGGGAGTCATAAAATGTCTTTTAAACTAAAAATAGAAATGTTAAGTCAGTTCAGATCTTTAAAGAATTCTTTGAAAGCCCTGGCTGCAAACCCAAAGGTCCCTGGTTCAGTTCCCAGCCAGGGCATGTAACCAGGTTGCACGCCAGGTCTCCAGCCAGATCCGTAGCTGGAGGCAGGTGAAAGGCAACCATACATTGATGTCTCTCTCCCTCCCTGTCTCTCTCCGAAAATAATAAATAAAAAAATTTTTAATGCTTCGAAAAACTATTAAGCTCTAGACTAAGCCTACATAATTGAAAGTTCAGGGGTTCTTAGTGAAAGGAAGTTAGTATCAGTAATTCTTGACTTTGACTTAAATGGCACCCTATTTTAATAACATCTTTATATTCTGTGTCACTTAATCCTGAAAAATAATAGTTTTAAAATATGATTTTTTTAAAAAATACATAACACTTATGCTGCTTTTTTTCAGGAAGCTCTGCTGAATGGTTTGGTGGCCACTGAGGTGTGGATGTGGTTTTACATCGGCGAGATCATAGGCAAGCGTGGCATCATTGGCTATAATGTTTGAAGACCAGTCTTTAACATCTGTTTCATTTTGGTTTATTATTTGAATGTTCTTGGACCATGAGTGATCAAAATGGTATTTGAATAAAAAAAAAGATATTTCAAAATTATTGTTTTCTGTATCAAACACTGCATGGAAAGGTCACAATTTCCCTTCATATTAGGTTGCACTACCTTTTGCTTAATGTTAATATATATATATATAAATGCATATCTTTGCTTAGCCTGAAAATGGAAAGCATATATGTGAATATACCAATCTGTTACATATATTTATGAGGATAACATTTTAATTTGAAGGTTGGAAATAAAGTATTTCCAGAAAAGTCAGGCAAAGGACCATGAGAAAACTAGAACTTGCTGTAGTAGAGTTAATAATGCTCCATGTACTAGAGTTAAATCATGTCATTAATTCAGGAATAAAATTTGGGTGGTTTCTCTTTGCTAAAGTCAGAGAAAGACCTTTCTGACAAGACCTGTGTCTGATATAAATGTGATATTTAGTGGAATTCTAAATATGTATCTGAACATCTTTTAATACTAGTACAGTAAGAGCCATGACCTACATTATTCTATCTGATTTTATGATTTTTAGAGCCTATCTTTGCCAAAATAAAATAACCCTATGGATATTTAAACAGTTATTAGTATCATCCATGGATCTAAAAAGCATATTATATCCTGTCCTGACCAGTGTGGCTCAGTGGGGGGCATCATCCTGCAAACCAAAAGGGCACAAGTTTAATTCCCAGTCAGGGTAGATGCCTGGATTGCGGGCCAGGTCCTGGATTGCGGGCCAGGTCCCGGCTGGGGGCATGTGAAAGGCAACAGATCAGTGTTTCTCATCCTCTCTTTTCTCTCTCCCTACCTCTCTCTTTAAAAATAAGTAAGTAAAAGTTATTTTTAAGTATACTATGTCCTAAAACAAATAGAAGTGATTGGTTATCTGTCTATCATCCTGAGCCATTTTATTGAGGATATAGGAGAGACCTATTCATTGGCTTTTTGCAAATCTTAACCATCTTTGAATAGCTTGTTGATATATTCTGAATCTGTTTACAACACTGCTGCATTAGCTTAATAAAGGTCACATCTCTTCTAAGTGATAGACAGTCTCTATAGAGACTGCTACTACACCTCTTTTTTTTTTTTTTTTTTTTTTTTTTTTTTTTTTTTTTTTTTTTTTTTTTTAAGATTTTATTTCATTATTTTTAGAAAGAGGGGAAGGGAGAGAGGCAGAGAGGGAGAGAGACATCAATGTATGGTTGCGTTTCACCTGCCTCCAGCCACAGACCTGACTGGAGACCTGGTTTGCAACCTTGTTAAGTGCCCTGGCTGGGGAATCGAACCTGCGACCTTTGGGTTCATAGGCTGGCGCCTTATCCACTGTGCTACCAGCCAGGGCATACACTTCTGAAATAAGAAATAATGCCTAACGTTGCTTCTGCAATAAACACAGGTGGTCAAAACTGATACTATTTTCAAAAAGTACTCAGTAATTTAAAATATGCATAGCAGAAAACTAAAATGATACTACTACAGTAATTTATCTTTTTCATGCAATATTAAAATTAACCAGAAACTTTTTTTTTAAGATTTATTATTTTTAGAGAGAGAGAGGGAGGGAGAGAAACATCGATGTATGGTTGCCTTTCACCTGCTTCTAGCCATGGGCCTGGCTGGAGACCTGGCTTGCAACCTGGTTATGTGTCCTGGCTGGGAATCAAACCAACGACCTTGGGTTTGCAGGCTGGCGCTTTATCCATTGTGCCACCAGCCAGGGCCTAAAACTTTTTCATTTATATGTAGTATGACTTTTTTTAAGCCACATGGTCATCCCAGAAAGTTTTCAGAATAAACATTTACTACTTAGTGTCACTGCTACTTCCTCCTCTGCCTTACTGCATATCTCTCATGTACAGTGTCTAATCTTGCATTTACAGATCAAGCAGTGAGCTCCTTGAAGTAGCTGCTTGACTTCAGCAGGCCTGTTACTTTTTGCCTTCCTAAACCCCAAATGTCCTGTCTTCTAGCAGAGAACTGTTAAGGCTAGCTTTCACTGAATTTGTATATGCCAAATGTTTGCTACTAATATTTCATATATCATGTACCTCCTAAATCCTGGCACTATGCTCAATGGTAGGAACAGTTGTAAACAAAACTGTGTTTAGCTGTTTCAAGAGAGTTTGGTCAGCTGAAACAGGTAATTAAGCATGCAATACAATAACATGACATGCTATGATGCGGGAAGTGGAAGGTAATGCTTTACCTCAACATTATTCTCCTTGGAGAAGTTTCTTCTTTTCCAGCCCATGTCTTAAACATACACCTAAGTGTTTCTTCTGCCATGATTTGTAAGGATAGCTCAATACTATTACTTTTTTAATATTTCATGTTTGTATTGCACTTTATCTTTTCAAAGCACTATCACTGTCTTGATTTAGCACTGTTTTTTGAGGCACATGGCATAAATGATAGACCCATTGAACAAGTCAGGAACTAAGCAGCAGAAACAGATGATTTGACTAGGGTCCTATGAGGTTTGTGTTATGGTTTATTTTGTTGCATAACTTACTGATTTTAGAAAGAGGAAGTGAGAGAGAAACATCAATTTATTGTTCCACTTATATATGCATTCATTGATTGAATCTTGTATGTGCCCTGACTGGGATGGAACCAGCAATCTTGGTGTATCAAGATGATGCTCTAACAGCTACCTGGCCAAGGCAGGATCCCTTGAGTTTTAAGAAATGAAACCACTATTTGGGCCCATATGATTGTCCCATATTGTAGTATATACCCTGACCACCTCTCAGACTCACTACTTTATATTTTCACAGTTCCATTCTGTAGTACTTTCTGTATATTCTCAGTTGTGTTTTGCCTTACTACCATCAAGCTATTTAAGCTGTCCCATCAGGTGTCATCCTACCTAATCTTATGTTAAGTGATAACTAGTTTTGTAGGATTTAATTTCCTAGTTAGTGTGGTTTTATTTCTACCAGAACATGAATTGGTACAATTGTGATCGATCATTAGAAGAATAAAGTAGCGATTCCCCCAGATAATCTTTTAGCAGGGAATTTACACTAGGCCTGCCTACTAAATAAAAGACCCTAATACTAATAAAATGCTGACCTGCAAGGCTTTTGGCAGTCTGCCTTTAATGTTGCCTTAATCTCATTTTGCTTTCAATCATACAATTTCTAACCACTCTCCATAAAAACTCCCAGATACAAATCTCATCATCAGGTCATACAGGGGTGAGCAAGGTAGGTTTACAGTTGTATGCACAACAGTTTATTCTTGTATTATTTGTATTATTTGTCTTATTGCTGTTACTATTTTGTAGCCTTATGATTTATCTTTTAGGTAATGGTGGGTGGTAATTTACTTACTTTTACCCACTTCCGCATACTCACTGGCCCTGAATGGCAGATTTTTTCTCTTGCTGCCACTCTACAGAACTATTTCTATCTTAATTCTTAACAATTTCAACATACACATGGATCAGTGGATTTCAAAGTATAGTCCCTGGACTACATCAGCAGCAGCATCACTAGGAAACTTAGAAATAAAAATTCTCAGGCTCTACCTAGAAACTTTTAAGGGTGGGATCTGGCAATCTGTTTTAATAAGCTTTTATGTAATTTTGATTAAGGCTAAAGATTGACAAATGATCCAACAAACTAGCTCTCTTTTTTTTTTTTTTTTTTTTTTAAGATTTTATTATTTTAAGAGAGAGGGGTGGGTAGGGAAAGAGGCAGAGAGGGAGAGAGACATCTATGTATGGTTGCCTTTCACCTGCCTCCAGCCATAGACCTGGCTGGAGACCTGGCTTGCAACCTGATTATGTGCCCTGGCTGAGGAATGGAACCAGCAACCTTTGGGTTTGCAGGTCAGTGCCTCATCCACTGTGCCACCAGCCAGGGCTTCAGCTATCTTTTTAAAAAGTCCAATGATTATGTCTTTCACCTTCCTTGAGCACCCATCTCATTCCAATGTCTTTACCAGTAATTACCACTCCATAGTTTGAATTTCATGCATCTTTCCCTCTGGTCACCTATTATCTCTAGGTCATTCCCTTTAATATTGGAGCTACTTCAGAGTTGCCATCACCATTAATAAATTCATCTCCCTCACCACCTGGATGTCCTCTTTTCCTTTCTTACCGAACTTATTTGCATACCATGATTAATCATAATCACTGTCTTGAATACACTATTTCCTTGTCTTTCACTGTTGCAGTCATTTACCAAAATCACATCTTTGGCTAAAGTGTACCTGCCATGCACTTGCACGTATGTAGCTGGAGAAGACAGTCAATGTGACTAGTCTCACTCTATATTCATCATGATCTGAACCTTAAGAAACCACTTAATAGTACCTGATAATCATACTGTATTTCTGTAGGCTATGATTATCTCTGTCAACAAATGACTTGGTTTCTGCTTAACTAAGAAAATTGAAGCAGTTGGGGAACTTCCATTGACTCCCTGCCACTTAGTTGACTCACTGCTTTGCATTTACTAGATTGTTTATGCTCTCCCCTCCACCACCACCCCTCTTTTTTGAAACTTCACCTAAGGATATGATTATTGATTAGAGAGGGAGGGAGGGAGAGAGAGAAATACTGATTGCCTCCTGCACACAACCTTGACTCGGGTTTCCTCCCAAAAGTTTCCCCTGCAGGGGGCTGAACCTGCAACCTAGGTATGTGCCCTGACCGGGAATTGTACCCACATCCTTTCAGTGTATGGATGACGCTGAATAACCCATCCAATCCAGGGCTGTTCATGCTCCTTTTTGAAGCAAATAACATCCATTCAGTGTCTCGGCCATGATTTCTCACCTTTCCTACAATAATTAGTTTTGTCACCTATTCTAATGTTTCTGTTTTGCAACAAAATATTTCAAAAGTTATAAATACTCAGGCCCCCAATTTCTGTTCTCTTGAATGCCCTCCAGTTAGGGGTTCATTCCTAACACTCCATTGGAACTGTTCTTTTTACATATTAAGTGCAAGAGTCATGACTCAGTCCTCACTTTATTTGACCTTTAAGCAGTATTAGATTCAGCTGAGTATTTCCTCCTGCTTGATGTGCTTTCTTTAAAAGAAAGATTTTATTTATTATTTTTAGAGAGATGGATAGGGAAAGAGGCAGAGAAAGAGAAACAACCATGTATGGTTGCCTTTCACCTGCCTCCAGCTACAGACCTGGCTAGAGACCTGGCTTGTAACCTGGTTATGTGCCTTACCTGGGGAATTGAACCAGAGACCTTTGGGTTCACAGGCTGCTGCCTTATCCACTGTCCCACCAGCCAGGGCTTTGATGTGCTTTCTGATATGCTTGACCTCCACAGCTTTTCGTTTCTAGTTCCCCCTTCTGGCCTGTGTTTGGAATATCCCAAAGGTAAGGTGCTCAGTACTTCCTCTGTACTCATTTCATTGGTGACCTCATCTAGTCTTGTGGTTTTAAATAACATCTACATATATACTGATGACTCTCTAATCTCTAGTACATACCTCTCCTCTGAACTCTAGAAATGTATGCCGCTTACCTATTTGACGTCTCCCCTTGGGTCTTTATTAATGGACATGTCGAAATTGACATGTCCAAAATTGAATTGTTTTCTCCCCACTTCAAACTTATACAACAGTTTTCTCCCTGTTCAGCTGATGACAACTCCATCCTTCTAAATTCTCAGGCTAAAATCCTTTGCAGTCATCCTTGACTCCTCTCTCTCATATTCCATATCAATCCATGTAGCAATCCTATAAATTAAAAATATATCCAAGCCAGGGCACACATAACCAGGTTGCGGGCCTGGTCTCCAGCCAGGTCCTTAGGAGAGGCAGGTGAAAGACAAACATACATTGATGTTTCTCTCCCTCTCTGCCTCTCTAAAAAGTAATAAATAAAATCTTTAAATATATATATATTTATCTGAGCATTTCTTAGCACCTTCACCTCTAACACCAAAACACTGTCATCTCACTAGGATTATTAAAATGGCCTCCTCATTTCAAGCTTGCCTGTCTACAGCCCATTCTTCATATCAGAGGGATCCTATCAAAATAAGTCAGACCTTGTCACTCCTCTACTCAGAACCTATCAATGGCTCCTACCTCAGTCAGATTCAGAGCTAACTTTTTTTAAGGTTTTATTATTTTTCAGAGTGAGGGGAAAGGGGAGAGGCAGAGAGGGAGAGAAACATCAATGTATGGTTGCCTTTTTCACCTGCCTCCAGCTATGGGCCTGGCTGGAGACCTGGCTTGAAACCTCATTATGTGCCCTGTCTGGGGAATCGAACCAGCAACCTTTGGGCTGGTAGGCCAGCACCTTATCCACTGAGCCACCAGCCAGGGCTTCAGAGCTAAATTTTACAGTGGACTGCAAGACCCAAAAAGATCTGACTTTCTTTTGTACATCTGACCTCATGTCCTATCACATTCCCCTTTCTCACACTGCTTCACTGCCTCTCTTGCTTGCTCTTAAGCATGCCAGGCAACTCCTGGTTCCTCAACTTCAAATGCCCTTCCTCAAGATACACCCAGGTCTGGCTCCTCACTTCTTTCAATGTTTTCAGTGTGAGCTTTCCCAACTGCCCTAAATATAATTGCAAGAAACCTCTCTCCAAATATTGTCTTCCCTTACCCTATCATTTATTCCCAAAAATTTCAACTTCTCATTCTATATTATTTCCTGGGTTTTTTTCTTTTGTTGTTGTTGTTTTGGGTTTTGTTTTTTGTTTTTTTTTTTAAGAAAGAGAGAAACATCAATGGTTGGTTGCCTCTCACGTGCCTGCAACCCAGGCATGTGCCTGCCTGGGAATTGAACCAGCAGCCCTTTGGTTCACAGGCCAGTGCTCAATCCACTGAGCCACACCAGCCAGGGCTGTTTATGTTTTAATTGTTTTACCTTGCTAAAATAAATGCAAGTCCCACAAAAGCAGGCATTTTTAAAATCTGTTTTGCTCATTTATAAATCCCAAGTTTCAAGCACGAGAGTTTATTCTGAAATGGAGATTTTGATCCCTGATTAGCAGCCCTTCTTTACGGAGCAAGGTTAATACAGGAATGCCTTTGTATAAGGCCTAAGAGGAAAGAATCAGGTGGGCAGAAGAAGATCCTTTATAGAAGACCTACCCTGATACCCTAGAAATTCCTTAGGAATTGATCATCTTAACTTTCCCTTTCCCAAGTTCTGGATTTCAGAACTTACATCCTTAGCATGTAGAGCTGAAAAAAGTACATCATGTATAGGTTTACAGTGCCACACTTTTATTTATAGGATTTACCCATGAGATTTTTGGGTGGTTTTTTTTTTTTTTTTTTTTTTTTTTTGCCCCTCGCCTTGGGTGGTTTTTATAAGAATGAACTTATTGGACTTCTTTCACAAAATAAAGTTTATCTTTAGAGGCTTCATGTCTTAATGCATTCTGGTATTATCAAATGTAAAAGCAACTACAACACTGTTGAGTGGTTTTGAATTATAGCCTACTTGTAAAAATAGCTATTTCCCCTAAGGACAGCCTGCATTTTTTACCTTGATGTCATTCTCACTCCTCTCAAGAGGGTAGGGGACTGAATAGAACAAGTGAGTAAATAAATAACAAGTGAGGAAATAACTGTGAATTCTATGATGGTAGAAAAATGATTACCTATTTTAACAACCTTCAGATGAAGTATTAGAGAAAGAAAACCATATAAGCCCAGGTTGGTTAAAAAAAAAAAAGGAATGTTAGCCAAATAAATATTAAGTTAGGAGTGAAATGTTGATCATCATTACTTTCCATTGAATGCTGTTACAGTTTCATCTGTCATGATTACTCTAGTAGAAATAAGCTTTATTATATAATACCCATGTTACTACTACATTGAGGAAACTAATTTCCATTTCACCCAAGATTCCAAATTTCACCCCCACTGCACCAAGGGTAAAATAGCCCTTGGTTTGGGACTCTTGAGTTTGTTTGCCCAACCATCACAATCTGACCCCATCAACCCATTCCAGAGGAAAGAGAACTGCCTATAAAGACTCATAGCTTTCTAAAGTTACACACAGAAAAGCCTCAAGAGCAGAAATCAAAAAAACCTATTTTTTAAAATATTTTATTTATTTTTAGAAAGAGGGGAAGGGAGAGAGGCAGAGAGGGAGACAGACATCAATCAATGTATGGTTGCGTTTCACCTGCCTCCAGCCACAGACCTGACTAGAGACCTGGTTTGCAGCCTGCTTATGTGCCCTGGCTGGGGAATCGAACCTGAAACCTTTGGGTTCACAGGCCGGCGCCTTATCCACTGTGCTACCAGCCAGTGCTAAAACCTATCTTTTTTTTTTCCCTCTCTTCAAACTATCTGTAGTGCATGTTTTATTTGTGCATCTCAACTACAGCAAAGACCCCTTGCAGGTTTGCAGAAGTCACTCATTAGAAGATGTGAAATAATGTTACTCTCCTCACTTCTCAGTGCTAAATGAAATGAAATGGAACCTGACTCACTGACGATAATGAGTTAGGAGGAGGGGGCTGGAATGTGGGACTTGATTCCTGGCTTCTCAGCTCTAACCTTATCATCTGCTCTCGGATATTTAAGTTGGTATCAGCACTGTGAGGAATAGGAGCAGGTGAGGAAGATGGTTTGCTTTTTACATTTTTATTCAGAAACTTACACCTGAACTCTATCCCATGTGTAAAACACTCTTTTTCAAGTTTAGCAGAACCAAGTAATTCCTAACATATCATTTGTGTCAAAACCTTAATAGTCCTTGGATTTCCAGCAATAGGTTTTGTTAGATGTTAACAGAGAAGTCTCAGGATTAGTGAGGCTAAAGAGCAGAGGCTAAAACCTAACCCTAAACATTTTAAAAGGTAAATTAACCAATGATCATTTAACTGCCTGATCTCTACCTATCATGTTTCAAATTAAGTTTCAGCTTTTTCAAATTAAATTTATTGGGAGTAACACTGGTTAATAACATCATAAAAGTTTCAGGTATACAACTTTATAATGTAATACCTGTATACTGTGTGCTCACCACCCAACTCTAGTCTCCTGTCACTACATATTTGATTATCCTTCACCCTCTTAGTCTTACCCCACTCCCCAAGTCCTCAGTTTTTAAACTTGATATCAGAAGTTCATGTAACTTCACATATGAGATATGTCAATCAATGTACCTTTTAAATTAGGCTTACCTAAATTAAATTTTTGTACCAGAGATGATAAGGTCTTTGCCTTGTGCAATAATGGCCATGTTCTTATGGTTTTGTTCGTTTGTTGTTGTTGTTACTGTTTTACTTTAATTATCTACCAAACACATACACTACATTTTTCTAAATCTAGGAACTAATAAGTAAAAACTGCATACATGGTAATTTAGACTCAAAAACATGTCAAAACAACCTTATTCAACTGGCCTCGAGAAAGGTAACCTTTGGAAAACCTCCAGTCCAATCATGATTGCTGAAAATAAAATAACCAAATACTTATCACTCAGAGGGCTTCTTCAAGTGACAAGGAATTCTAGTCTTTGAATACTAACACCTTCACTTATGGAAATTCATCTCAGAATTCAGGAATTGGAAGTTCCTAGTTCCTCTGAGAATATTCCTTTTTTTTTTTTTTTTTTAATGATTTTATTTATTATTTTCAGAGAGAAGGGCAGGGAGGGAGGAAGAAAGGGAGAGAAGCATCAATGTATGGTTGCCTTTCACCTGCCTCCAGCTAAGGACCTGGCCGGAAACCTGGCTTGCAACCTGGTGATGTGCCCTGACTGGGAATCGAACCAGTGGCCTTTGGGTTTGCAGGCCGGCACCTATCCACTGAGCCACCAGCCAGGCCTTCTGAGGATATTCCTTAATGAACAAGTTGTCCACTTAGTAAGGGGACAGCTTCCTAGAATTAGACTGCAGAACCTAGGTTATAATTAAGTCAGACTTCCTCCTTCTCTTGTAACTTGGCCATGATCTTACTCCCCACCTAGATTTTCCAACCCATCTACAGATTAAAAATTGTTCTAAATTTGATCAAGTGAACTCTACTTCACTTGATCGAATTTAGAACAAATTTTTACCTATGGCTGGTGGCTCAGTGGGTAGGCACCGGCCTGCAAACTCAAAGGTTGCTGGTTCAATTCCCAGTCAGGGCACATGACCAGGTTGCAAACCAGGTCTCCAGCCTCCTAGTGGAGGCTAATATTGCTCAGTTTTACCCTTTTTCTCCCTGTAGTGAAAAAGCATTACTTGCTAATGCTAATTAGGTCTAGTCAATTTTTTCAAAGTAATTTGGAGGCAAACAAAATGTCTCCAATTCTAGGAATTGCAGCACCGACAATACACAGAAAGAACGAAAAGGAATGATAAATTGGGAGAAGCCTAGGAACTTAGCAGCTTTCAACTGAATGGATTTAAAGTCATACTTAAATAATGATTAATGTAGATCCATTGCTACTTTATTGAAAGAGCTCAAAGACCAAAACCTGACAGGTGTGGCTCAGTAAGTAGGTGTCCTGCAAACTAAAGGGTCGCTGATTTGGTTCCCAGTCAGGGCACATGCCTGGGTTGCAGACAAGGTCCTGGGTGGGGAGCATGCAGGAGTCAACTGATTAATGTTGTTTTTCTCCCTCTCTCTAGAAATAGATAAATAAAATCTTTAAAAATAAATACAAGACAACTCACTGAGGAAGATATACAAAGGGCCCAGAGGCATATGAAAGAATGCTCAACATCACTAGTCATCAGAGAGATGCAAATTAAAATCACAATAAGATACCACCCCACACCTGTCAGAATGGCAATCATCAGCAAATCAACAAACAACAAGTGTTGACAAGGATGTGGGTCAAAAGGAACCATTGTGCACTGTTGGTGGAAATGTAGGCTGGTGCAGCCACTGTGGAAAACAGTATGGAGTTTCCTTAAAAAACTGAAAATGGAACTGCCTTTTGATCCAGCAATTCCATGACTTGGACTATACCCAAAGAATCCTGAAACACTAATTCATAAGAACCTATGTAAACCTATGTTCATAGCAGCACTATTTACAATAGCCAAGTGCTGGAAACAGCCTAAGTGCCCATCAGTGGATGATTGGATCAGAAATTTTGGTACATTTACACAATGGAATACTACACAACAGAAAGAAAGAAGGAACTCCTACCCTTTGCAACAACATGGATGGAACTGGAGAGTATTATGTTTAGTGAAATAAGCCAGTCAGTGAAGGACAAATATCATATGATCTCACCCATTACAGGACAATAATGAACAAAGCTTACAACAAGCAAAACAGAACCAAATATATGAATACAGTAAATAGGCCTTCAGTGGTCAGGGGGAAAGAGGTTGGGGGGTGGGGAGGTAGAGGCAAGGAAGGGGAGCAGCTTAGACAAGAACCTAGTATGAAGGAACCATGGACATGGGCAATAGGTGGGATTGACTTTGGAGGGAATGGGTGGGTGGGGAGGGGGACAGAGGGAAGCAAAAAGGGGATGGATGTAATACAACAACAATAAAATTTTTTAAATAAATAAATAAAAAATAAATACACCAGAATAAACTCAAGATGGATAAAGGACTTAAACATAAGCAGTGATGCCATAAAGGTTCTGGAGAAACATAGGCAATAAAATTTTAGATATCCTATGCAGAAGTATGTTTACTGATACCTCACCAAGGGCAAAGGAAATCAAAGAACAAATAAACAAATGGGACTATATCAAATTGAAAAGTTTCTGTTCAGCTAAAGAAAACACCAGCAAAATTCAAAGGGAACCAACTGTATGGGAAAACATACTCGCCAGTGATACCTCAGACAAGGGTTTGATCTCCAAAATATATAAAGAACTAATTTGAACAACAACAATAAAATTTTTAAAAAAAGAACTAATTCGACTCAACACCAGGGAGATAGACAGCCCAATTAAAAAATGGGCAAAGGAGCTGAATAGACAACTCACTGAGGAAGACGTACAAAGGGCCCAGAGGCATATGAAAGAATGCTCAACATCACTAGCCATCAGAGAAATGCAAATTAAAACCACAATAAGATACCACCTCACACCTGTCAGAATGGCAATCATCAACAGATCAACAAACAACAAGTGTTGACAAGGATGTGGGGCAAAAGGAACCCTGGTGCACTGTTGGTGGGAATGCAGGCTGGTGCAGCCACTGTGGAAAACAGTATGGAGTTTCCTTAAAAAATTAAAAATGGAGCTGCCTTTTGATCCAGCAATTCCACTACTAGGACTATACCCAATGAATCCTGAAACACCAATTCATAAGAACCTATGTACCCCTATGTTCATAGCAGCACTATTTACAATAGCCAAATGCTGGAAACAGCCTCAGTGACCATCAGTGGATGATTAGATCAGAAATTTTGGTACATTTACTCAATGGAATATTACACAACAGAAAGAAAGAAGGAATTCCTACCCTTTGCAACAACATGGATGGAACTGGAGAGTATTATGTTTAGTGAAATAAGCCAATAGGTGAAAGATAAATACCATATGATCTCACCCATTACAGGACAATAATGAACAAAACAAACAACAAGCAAAACAGAACCAGACACATGAATACAGTGAATAGACCTTCAGTGGGTTGGGAGAAGGTGGGAGGGGAAAGGGGGAGGAAGAGGCAAAGAAGGGGAGCAGTTTAGTCAAGAAACTAGTATGGAACCATGGACATGGACAACAAGTGGGATTGACTTTGTGAGGGAGTGGGTGGGTGGGGAGGGGGACAGAGGGGAGTAAAAAAGGGGATGGATGTAATACAACAACAATAAAATTAAATTAAAAAAAAAGAAAAAGGGAGTCCTATCAGAAGGTATGACTAGAAATAAACTGTTGTTGCATTAAGCCACTAGTATTTGGGAGTTGGTTGTTAGAGTTAACGTACACTGTCCTGTTCTGATATTTATTCATTTGTTTTATTTTTGTCTAATTCTAAGAATATTTGTTTCATAAAGCCATAGCTTCATTTTATATTTACAGTATTAACAATCTTGATATAATCTAAATATTTGTTGAATGAATGGACAAATGAAGATAGGGCCAGGGATTTCCTTCATTGCAATAAAAACAAAGACAAGTTAGATGACAATGTCAGGGAAGTGATACATTCTAAAGAAAGTGTATTAAATGGCTCCTATTTTCTCAATGAAATAAATAGAAATATATTAATTAAGAGTTTCAGTAAATGCTTATAAGTTACATGAATAAATTAATATAGTTATTCATATTCCTGATACTAAAAAGTGTCTATGGTTTAGTCATGTGCAGGTGAGGGTCTAAAACTACTTAATAATGATAAAATGTATATTAAAAGGCAAAGTAAACATACAATTTGTACTTAAATTACCTACCTTTATTTTATGTGACTAAAACATTGGTTATCAAAATGTGTCACCCCACAAAATACTAAAATGTATCTGGAACTATTTTCAAATAATGATTTAACACTATAAATGTATTCACCTAAGCCAGTTCTTAAGGCTTATTATCATTTATTCTCTCTGAAGAGACAGAGTGGTGTTCATTAATTGAATAATATCTGTTCTTTCAGGAGTGAGTTCCCTAAAGAAAAATTAATAAAAATATTGCCACTAAATATATATATATATATATATATATATATATATATATATATATATATATAAACTCAAAGACCTATCCTATATGATCTCCTTGGTTCTTAGAATATTGTGAGAGTTTATGGGATAGAGTAGTATCAACTGTGTTGCAGGTGTGAAAGCTGAGACTTAAAGAAGCCATCATATATACACACCTTCAATCACATGAAAGAGAAATGCCTTACCTACTAACTTAAGAAGAAAACATAGCCCTGGCTGGGTGGTTTAGTTGGCTGGAATGCCATCCAGTACATCAAAAGGTTGCAGTTTGATTCCCAGTCAAGGTACAGGGCACATACCTAAGTTGTAAGTTTGATCCCTAGTCGGAGCAACGTATGGGAGGCAATCAATTGATTTTTCTTTCTCTCTCTCTCTCTCTAATCAATTTTTTTTAAAAGCAACATATCCTCAGGTGAGAATTAAAAAAATAATTATAAGCATTAAAAAAATAAAATATAGACCTGGCTGGTGTGGCTCAATGGATTGAGAGCCAGCCTGTGAAATGGTTCAATTCCCAGTTGGGGAACATGCCTGGGTTTGTGGGCCAGGTCCCCAGTTGGGGATGTACTACAGATAACCACATATTGATGTTTCTCTCCCTTTCTATCTCCCTTTCCCTCTCTCTAAAAATAAAATATTTTTTAAATAATTGCAATAAATGTACTAGCTTGGAGATTCATACACACACACACACATACAAAAAATGTCCAGCATGGACTCCTTCAGTTTCCTTCCCTTCATCTCAAACTGATCTACTTTTGATAATACCCTTCCCTCCTTTCTCCTGTCTTGGAGGAAAACATTTAGGACATTCTTTCTAAAACTACCTTTCTGCATTTGCCTTTTATTAGCTTTCTTTTTAAGAAATAAAGGACATATTTCTTACCTTTAAAGGGCTCACAGTCTAGTGGAAGAGGTGGCAAAATAAACAATTACAAAACACAATTAATGATACAGCATGTAGAGATCAACAAGTCTGGACAATATGTGACAGTTGTGCACACAGGAGAGTTTGAGGAAGGCTAGGATGGAAAAGATGACATTGAGTGGGGTCTAAAAATTAGCCAAGAGGGCAAGACAAGAAAGGAGGGCGTTTAAGACAGAGACTAGCATGCACTAAAAGCATAAACATACAAGAGAATTTAAGTTCAATAAGGCAAAAACACAGGGAATAGATGTGTGTTGGAGGCAAGGGGAAAGGGAAAGTTAGACAAAATATTAAAAGATCTTGAAGATAATAAGGAATTAATAAAATGTTTTATGGATAGAAGCAATATGGTCAGATTCACGTTTTAATAAATTCAATCTTGTAGCAGAGGATGATTAGACTGGGAACAATTGCAGTAATCCTGAAAAGAAATAAGCAATTAGGAGTGTACGGTGGTATAATTAGAAGAGGGGATACTGAAAGAGGCAAACTTTGATGTAAAGAGGAATTCAGTTTAAGGACATACAAGTGAGGATGCCCTACAAAGTGTTGATTATATATGTCTAAAATTAAAGAATGTTAGTGCTAGAGATGTAAATTTGGAAGCCACAAGCACATAGAGAATGACTGGGGCCTTGAGAATGAAATGATATTGCACATGAAGAGTAAGCTCCATGAGCAGAAGGCAGGCATTTTTGTAGGTTTTGTTTATTGCTATATCCCCAGTACTTAGAACTGTGCCTGGCATGTAGTAAGCATTCAGTATTTTATTTTATTTTTTGTATTATTTTTAAATTTTATTTTATTGTTGTTATATTACATCCATCTCCTTTTTACTTCCCTCTGTCCTCTTCCCCACCCATCAGTATTTAAAAAAATAAAATAAATAGGGAGGCAGAGGCAAGGAAGGGGAGCAGTTTAGACAAGAACCTAGTATAAAGGAATCATGGACATGGACAATAGGTGGGATTGACTTTATGGGGAATGGGTGGGTGGGGAGGGGGACAGAGGGGAGCAAAAAGGGGATGGATGTAATACAACAACAATAAAATTTAAAAAATAAAAAATAAAAAAATAAAAGAAATAATGAAAAGGAAAGAGGGCTAAGAACATAACTCTGAGAAATAGCAACATTGAGGGATAGACACTGGAAAAGAAGCCAGTGAAAGGGTTTGAGATAAAAGGTTACTGAGATAGGAGGAAAAGCAGGAAGGAAGGAGAGAGTGGGGTTGAAGAAACCAAAGAAGAAGCCCTGACTGGTGTGGATTAGTGGGCTGGACATTGGCAGCAAACCGAACAGGTAACCCATTCTATTCCTGGTCAGGGCACTTGGCCTGGGTTGCATGCCAGGTCTCCAGTTGGGGGAGTGGGAGAAGCGATCAATACGTTTATCTTGTGCATCGATGTTTCTCTCCCTCTCTTTCTCCCTCTCTTCCCCTCTCTCTGAAAATAAAGAAATAAAATCTTAAAAAGAAACCAAGAAAGTAGTGCCTCCAGTTCAACAATACTGGAGAAACAACAAGTACAACCGGAACTAAAAAATATCCATTAGTTTACCATGGCAGGTTGCTCAGTTAGTTGGAGCATCATTCTGATATGCTAGGGTTTTGGGTTCCATCCCCTTTAAGGGAACATGTAAAAATCAGCAATCAATGAATGCATGAAAAATTGGAAAAGCAAAGATTCTCTCTCTCTCTCTCTAACTCTCCCTCCCCTCCCCCTCCCCTCCTCCTCCCCTCCCCCACCTCCTCTCCCTCTCCCTCTTCCTCCCCTATCCCTATCCCTCTCCCTCTCCCCCCACCCTCTTTTTCATTAATTGTTTTTAAAGTAACCATTAGCTCTGGCTGGTGGCACAGTGAATAAGGCACCGGCCTTTGAACCCAAAGTTCGCTGGTTCGATTCCCCATCCAGGGCAACATAACCAGGTTGCAAGCCAGGTCTCCAGCTGGGTCCATAGCTGGAGGCAGGTGAAAGGAAACCATACATTGATGTTTTTCTCCCTCTCTGCTGCTCTCCCTTCCCCTCTCTCTGAAAATAGTAAATAAAAATCTTCAAAAAAAAACACAAAAAACTGTAGCCCTTTTCTGCTGAGTTTTTAGAGCCTTCTGCTTCAATATCCATCACTTCCACCACCAGATCCATAACCACCACAATAGGGGCTATCTGAGCTTCTTCCATCAAATCTGCCCCCCCACTTCATGGGTCCATAATTTGGCTGCTGTTGTTCACTGGAATTGCCAAAATCATGATAGTTCCCACCACCACCATAGTTACCACCAAAATTTCCCCCTTCATTGTAACCAGCATATCTTCCACCACCACCACTATATCCACCATCTTGGTCCCCATATCCTGATCCACCACCACCATAGCCTCCTCTACTACTGTAACCAGGACCACCACCGTAGTTGCCATCATCACTTCCAAATCCATTATATCCACCACCACCTCTTCCATAACTACCTCTGCTGCCACCTCCACCATAGCTTCCTCTTCCACCAAAGTTTCCACCATGGCCAAAGTTACCACCACCACCTCCAAAGTTTCTCCACGATCCATCAGGTTGCCAGATTCACCTCCATGACTTCTTTGCAATCCTGTTTAGAAAGGGCCTTTTTCACTTCACAATTATGCCCACTAATAGTGTGGTATTTCTGAACAATTTTATCAACTGTATTATGATCATCAAAAGTTACAAAAGCAAACCCTCTTTTTTTCCCCACTCTGCCTATCTTCCATAACTTCCATGGCTTCAAATTTGCCATATTTCTCAAAGTAGTCTCTCAAATTATATTCCTTTGTATCTTCCTTAATACCACCACCAAAATTTTTCTTCACTGTTAGATGGACACCAGGCTTTATAGAATCCTCTCTAGAAACAGTTCTCTTTGGTTCCACTACACACCCATTAACCTTATGTGGTCAAGCACACATTGCTACATCCACTTCTTTAACACAAGAATAAGTCACAAAACCAAAGCCATGGAAATGTTTTTTTGGGGGGCCTCTCATTACCACACAATCTGTGAGTGTGCCCCATTTCTCAAAATGTTCTCTTAGACTATCTCCTGTAGTTTCAAAGCTCAAACCACCAATAAACAGTTTTCTCAACTGCTCTGGTTCCTTTTGACAATGGCCCTCCATTTTGAGACTAGACTTGCCTCTTGCAACTCACGTTCAATATGGTCCTCTATTGTTCTTAACGTCTCTCTGTCTATCTAGTACCCATCAATTATGTTGTCCCTGCACCATTTCCCCATTTCTTCCCCTTCCCCCTCTCAGCTGATAATCCTCCAAATGATCTCCATACCTATGATTCTGATCCTATTCTTGTTTGCTTAGTTTGGTTTTGCTTTCCTTTTTTAGGTTCTGTTGTTAATAGTTGTGAGTTTGATGTCATTTTAATGTTAATAATTTTTATCTTTTTTTCTTAAATGTGTCCCCTTAACATTTCATATAATAATGGCTTGGTGATGAACTCCCTTAGCTTTACCTTGTCTGGGAAGCATTTTCTTTGCCCTTCCATTCTAAATAATAGCTTTGCTGGATAGAGCAATCTTTGTTGTAGGTCTTTGTTTTTCATCACTTTAAATACTTCTTGTGTTTCTTCTTGTCTGCAAAGTTTCTTTTGAGAAAGTAGCTGATAGTCTTATAGAAGCCTTTTTGAAGGTAATTCTCTTCTTTTCTCTTGCTGCTTTTAAGATTGTCTCTTTATCTTAACCTTTGGCATCTTAATGACGATGTGTCTTGGTTTGGTCCTCCTTGGGCCTAGCTTGTTTGGGATTCTCTGTGCTTCCTGGACTTATATACCCATTTCCTTTGCCAAATTAGAGAAGTTATCCTTCATTATTTTTTCATGTAAGTTTTCTATTTATTGCTCTTCCTCTTCTCCTTCTGGCACCCCTATGCTTTTGATGTTGGCACATCTAAAGTTTTCCCAGAGGTTCCTAATCCTCTCGTTTTTTTTTTCAATTCTTGTTTCTTCATTCTATACTGGTTGACTGCTTATTTCTTCCTTATATTCCAAATTATTGATTTGAGCCCTGGTTTCTTTCCCTCCACCATTGGTTTCAGGTGTATTTTCCTTTATTTCACTTAGCAAAGCCTTCACTTCTTCCCTTCTGCATTTGCCCTACTTAAGCATATCTGTCAAGTCTGTGAACATCTTATCACTAGCATTTTAAACTATGTATGTGTTAGGCTGGCTATTTCTTCATCACTTAGTTAGCCTACTGGGACTCTGAACAGTTCCCTTTTTTTGAGCCATATTCTCTGTCTCCTCACCTTGACAGGTTCCTGTGTGTGCTTCTGTGTCTTAGGTAGAGCTGTCATATCTGTTATGTTGTAAGGGGTGGAGCCTTAAATATTTATCAGAACAGGCTGACCCATTTCACCACATTATGGCACTGTACATAGGGGAGAGGTCTGAGAGGGAACAATGCCGTTTGCTCAGCACTTGCTCCTTTTCCAGGTCCTCTCTTGCTTCCTATATGGGACTGGAGCCTCTCTAGCTGTTGCTCTGGCCATGGTTTCCACAATGGGTGGGTCTACCGATGTTCTAGGGATGTGAGAGCCTCTAAGTAAGTGGACTCTGCTGGGAGACTGGCAGGTTCTTCCTTCACCCACTGGTTTTCATGGTCCAGCCTGGTGTTGGGAGAACTTAACAGGTATCTCAACTTTTTTTTCTTTAATGTGTAACTGCACTTTTCACTAGTCAGTCACAATTGCTATCCCACCACAGCTGCTGCACCACCAAACTGCACACTGCCAATCTTCTCTGGCATACTGCATACTCTCTGTCCCAGCTCCACCCCTCCTACCTACCTGAATGAGTATTTCTGCTTTATACCTTTTGTTTGTTGGACTTCTTTCCATGCAGCTCAATATTCTGGAATTTCTAGTTATCTCTAGTTTTGAGGTAGATGTATCCATTTTTGGTTGTGGAAAGAGAATTCAGCAAGTCTACCTATGCCTCCATCTTGGATTCTCATGTGAGTGTACCTTAAATGTCTCTTCTGTTGGTTCTCCTAAAGTTTCTTACTTATTTACTTTCTGACCTAGGCAGCTCTTGTGATGTATCACTGTGATACACACACACACATTTATATATATATATATCCACTTCACTTATTCATTTTTACTCATGCATTCATCCCTGTCTCTGCTTCTTGCCTCTTCTCTTTCTCTTACATCCTGCATTAATGCATCAGCAAATTCTTACTCTGTCTTCAAAATATACCCTGAATTAACCATTTTTTCATCACCTCCACAATACCACCAAAAGCCAAAACACCATTATCTCTCACCTGGACCACTGCAATTACCTTCCAACAGAACTCCCTGCTTCCACACTCAGTTATCTGCTATCTATCTTCTATCAGCAGTCAGACAGATCCTTTCAAACATTAAGATGTATTTTGTCAATCTTTTATTCAGAACCCTCTAATGGTTTGTCACCTAACTTATTTTTATTTTGAACTATATTTATTGATTATACTATTACAGTTGTCCCAATTTATTTTCCCTTTGCTCCCCCTTCACCCAGTATCCCCATTCCCTCCAGCATTCCCACCCCACTTATGTCCATGGGTCATGTCCATGGGTCATGCCTGTTATGTTCTTTGGATTATCCCTTTTCTATATGCTGCTTAATATCCTCCTATCTATTTTGTAGCTATAAATTACACTTCTTAATCCTTGCACAATTTCTCCATTTCTCTCCTTTCCCTTTCCCAGGTGATAACCCTCCAAATGATCTCCATATCTATGATTCTGATCCGATTTTTGTTGTTTGCTGAGTTTGTTTTGTTTTGTTTTAAAGATTTTATTCATTATTTTTAGAGAGAAGGGCAGGAAGGGAGGAAAAAAGGGAGATAAACATCAACATATGGTTGCCTTTCACCTGCCTCCAGCTATGGACCTGGATGGGGACTTGGCTGGAGACCTGGCTGGAGACCTGGCTCTCAGTCTGGTTATGTGCCTTGACTGGGAATTGAACCGGCGACCTTTGGGTTCACAAGATGGCACCTACCCACTGAACCACCAGCCAGGGCTGTTTTTGTTTTAACTTTTTAGGTTCTGTTGATAGTTGTGAGTTTGATATCATTTTAATGTTAATAGTTTTTATCTTTTTCTTCTTAAATGTGTCCCTTTAACAGTTTACATAACAATGGCTTGGTGATGAAATGCCTTAGCTTTACACTTTGTTTGCCCTTACATTCTAAATGATAGCTTTGCTGGATAGAGTATTCTTGGTTGTAGGACCTTATTTTTCATCACTTTGAATACTTTTGCCAATGCCTTCTTGCCTGCAAAGCTTCTTTTGTGAAATAACCTGAAAGTCTTATGGAAATTCCTTTGTAGGTAACTCTTCTTTTCTCTTGCTGCTGTTAAGATTCTCTCTTTGTCTTTAAAGTTTAGCATTTTAATTCTGCTGTGCCTTGGTGTGGTTCGCCTTGGGTCTAGCTTGTTTGGGACTCTCTGTGCTTCCTGGACTTGTGTTTCTATTTCCGTCACCAAGCTTGGCGATTTTTTTCTTCATTAATTTTTCACAATAAGCTTTAATTTTTTTTTCTCTCTTCCTCTTCTCCTTCTGGCACCCCTATGATTCAGATGTTGGCACGTTGAAAGTTGTCATAAAGGTTCCTAAGCCCCTCCTCATTTTTAAAATTCTTATTTCAAGCCCTGGCTATTAGTTCAGTGGATAGGCGCCAGCCTGTGAACCCAAAGATCATTGGTTCAATTGGTTCAATTCCCAGTCAGGGCACATAACCAGGTTGCAAGACAGGTCTCCAGCCAGGTCTCCAGCCAGGACTGCAGCTACAGACAGGTGAAAGGCAACCATACACTGATGTCTCTCTCCCTTTCTTCTTCCCTCCCTGCCCTTCTCTCTGAAAATAATAAATTAATTAAATAAATAAAATTCTTGTTTCTTCATTCTGTACTGGTTGGCTGTTTGTTTCTTCCTTATGTTCCAAATCATTGATTTGAACCCTGGTTTCCTTTCCTTCACTATTGGTTTTGTGTGGATTTTTCTGTTTCACTTAGCATAGCCTTCATTTCTTCTCTTATGCATTTGTAGTACATAATCTTGTCTGTCAAGTCCATGCGCATTATTATTAACAGTGTTTTGAGCTCTGCATGTTAGGTTGGCTATCTCATCACTTAGTTCTCCCACTGGAACCTTGATCTGCTCCCTGATTTGGGTTGTATTCTCTGCCTTCTGTGCTTGCCTGTGTTTTACATAGAGCTATCACACCTGTTAGAGTGTAAGAGGCAGAGCCTTAGGTATTCATCAGTGGGGGATGTGTTTCACTATGTTGTGGTGCTGTATGTGGGGGAGAGGTCAGAAAGGGAACAGTGCTGCTTGCTCAGCACTCACCCCTTTTCCAGGTACTTCTTCCACTTCCCCTATGGGACTGGTACTCCTCTAGCTAGCTATTGCCCTGCTTGTGGCTCCCAGAGTAGATGAGTTTGCAGATATTTGAGGACCGTGGGGCCTTCTAAACAAATGGACTCTGCTGAGAGACCAGCAGTTTCTTCCCCCATACCAACCCCCACTGGTTTTCACAGTCAGAAGCAATGAGGTTTTATTTTCCCCAGCGCTGGAGCAGTGAGCTGCGTGGCCCAGTCTGGGGCTGGGATTGCTCCCCAGGTACCTCTCCCAACTTTTATAATGTGTGACTGGTCTTTCGGCCAACTAGCCACAGCCACCACCCCACTGCTGCCACTGCCACCGCCACCACTGCCGCACTGTATCTTTTCTGCCCCAGCTCTGCCCCTCCTACCTGTCTGGATGAGTATTGCTTTTTTATGTCTTTGTTTGTTGGACTACCATGCAGTTCAATTTTCTTGTAGTTCTGCATTGTTTTTAGTTTTGAGGTAGTTGTATTTCTCCTTATTGTTGTGGAAGGTGGTGAAACATGTCTACCTACACCTCCATCTTGGCTGGAAATCATTTGTCACTTAATTTTAAGCCCCTGCATTTTCAAAAGATTTTTATTTATTTTTAGAGAGAGGGGAAGGGAAGAAGAAAGAGAGGAGGAAAGAATAAACATCGATATGTGAGAGAAATATTGATTGGGTTGCCTCTTGCACACACCCAACTGGGGGACCTGGCCCACAACTGAGGCATGTGCCCTGACCATGAATTGAACCAGTGACCTTTTGGTTTACAGGGTGGTGCCTAATCCACTGAGTCACACCAGCCAGGATGCCCCTCTATGCTTTAAAACACCCCTCACCCTCTTACCTCATTCACTTTTTTCCCTGCCACTATCCCATCAATCACTTTACTCCAGTCTCACAGCCTCTTTTTGTCCCCTAGATACTCTTGACCTCAAGCCTCTATATTTGCTAGTTATGCTCAAAATGCTCTTTCTTCAGGCATCATTTAGCTTACTTGCTTATTTCCTTCAGTGCTCTATTCAGATGGGCCCTTAACCCAAAGGTCTTCCCTGGCCATCCTAATAAACTATCCCATCTCAGCCTTTCCCAACTCTCTACTCTCTTTATCCTACTTATATAGTACTTGTCGCCAACCAACTTACTACAGTAATTTATTTATTGCCTGTTTCCCTTCACTGGACTATGAGCACCTATAAAGTATACCTACAAAGAGCACCACCCTTGAAGAAGCAGAGATAAAGATACCAAGAAACTATTTCTGCTCTTGAGGAGCCCACAGCTCAGTGAGTCATGTAATCTAACAAGTAATTTGTGTAGAAATGCTCTTGGCTGCAAGAGTCTGAGGCCCCAGGGGCAGTGCTGTTTGGAGCAGCAATTATGGCACTCTTCAGTCTGGGTGGCAGTGGAAACCATGAGTTCACTCTTAAGAGAATATGAGAAATGAAAAGCACTCAAGAGACTCTAGTGTTTAAGGGTGAAAGACAGAGAAAGGAAGCTAGGAGAAATAATCAAAGAAGTGAAGAAGAGCTGAAAGAATGGATTCACTAATGTTGGAGCTACTGTAGGGCTTTTATAGAGTATTACTAATACTCACAGCAATGAGCATCCATTACAATTTACCATGTGTCTGCTACTGTTCTAAAAATCACCATACGTTCACATTTTAAACCTCACAA
Source organism: Noctilio leporinus (assembly GCA_004026585.1). NCBI lineage: Eukaryota > Metazoa > Chordata > Mammalia > Chiroptera > Noctilionidae > Noctilio > Noctilio leporinus. Next base: position 51,730 of record PVIW01004886.1, read on the forward strand.
ACACCCAGAGAGTTAGGCACTAGTATGACCCTGTTTTACAGAGGAAAATGATTCAAGTAAACACACCTTCAGAGAAATAAAGATTAGAACCCAAGCAGTTTGAGCTTGCACTCTTATGTTGTTATCCATAATACTACACTGATTATTCTGGCTCTATGTGCCTTTTCCTATTTCATTGAGTACCATTAAGGGTCAGGTGCTGTTCTAGGCTCTGGATGTAGAGTAGTGAAACAAAGTTCCTCCCTTCATGGTGCTCATCTCCTTGTAGGAGAGTGACATTGAAAAGTCAACAAATGCATGATAGTAAGTGCTATGAAGAAAAATGAAGTAAGATAATATATTATGAACAATAGTGGGTAGCTTCTCTGAGGAGGTGACATTTAAGTCAAGATCTGAAGGGAGAGAAGGAGCCAAGAGGTATCTAGGGTAAGAATATTCCAGGCAGAAGAAACAGTAAGCTCAAAAGCCTTAAGGCATGAGCGTGCCGGGTATGTTCCAGGAACTGAAAGGAGGTCAAAGTAATAGAACATAATGAAGTAGAGAGAGAAGAAATATATAAGGTCAGAAAGATATGGAAAGGTTTCCAGGACATATTGTTAAGTGAAAAAGATTGAAGGGTCAGGTATAGTAGTTTATATGGTATAATCACATTGAGTAAAAAATATATGTGCGTATACACACACACACACACACACACATACACACAGTGCTTGTTTATCTTCTGAAATATTAGAAAACAAAATTCCAATGATTATCTTTTGTTTTTTCATACTTGAATTTGTTTTTACCTTGTATATATAATGTTTATAATAACCAAAATGAAGCTTAACAAATAAACTCAACCGTATGTCCAGCAGCTACAGCTAAAGCCCTTCTCTTCCCTTAAACTGAACTTCTCTAAAGAGTTGTCTCTGCTTTCTTCTCCTTGCTCTCTCCATTTCCTTCTCAACCAAGTATATTCTGACTTCAGATTTCACCTCTCCTCTGCAACTACTGTTGCTGAGATCATTTGTGACTTCCCTAGGACTATGAGGAACAATCTTAAGTCCTTTTGCTTCTTGACCTCTCTGCTACATTTGACATTATTTACAGTGCATCTGTTTGAAACTCTTTCTCCTCTGGCTTCCCTCTTGCCTCATTTTACCTCACTGAGCATTTTCAGTCTCCTTTCATTGGCTACTTAAAAATTTTTAAAAAATATTTATTATATAAAGATTTTATTCAGCCCTGGCTGGTAGCACAGTGGATAAGGTTGCAAGCCAGGTCTATAGCAGGTCTGTAGCTGGAGGCAGGTGAAAGGCAACCATACATGGATGTTTGTCTCCCTCTCTGCCTCTCTCCCTTCCTCTCTCTCTGGAAGTAATAAATAAAATATTTTTTTAATGTGAGATTACATTTAAATAAATAAATAAAGCCATTCATCTTAAAAAAAATATATATATATATATATATATATATATATATATATATATATATATATATATTATTTAGCTCTGGCAGATAGCACAGCAGATAAAGCGCCAGCCTGAGAATACAAAGGTCGCTGGTTCGATTCCCAGTCAGGGCATGTACCCAGGCTGCAAGTCAGGTCTCCAGCCAGTCCGTAGCTGGAGGCAGGTGAAAGGCAACCATACATTGATGTCTCTCTCCCTCTCTGCCTTTCTTCTCCTTTCCCCTCTCTCTGAAAATAATAAATAAAATCTTTTCAAAAGAAAAAAAATATTTTATTCATTGTTTTCAGAGAGAAGGGAAGGGAGGCAGGAAGAAAGGGAGAGAAACATCAATGTACGGTTGCCTTTCACCTGCCTTCAGCTGGGGATCTGGCTAGAGACCTGACTTGCAGCCTGGGTACATGCCCTGACTGGGAATCAAACCAACGACACTTGGGTTCTCAGGCTGCTACTCAATCCACTGAGCCACATCAGCCAGAACAAAAATAATTTTTTAAATTATTTATTGATTTTAGAAAGAGAAAGAGAGAAACATCAATTTGTTGTTCCACTAATTTATGCATTCATTGGTTGCTTCTTGTATGTACCCTGACAGGAGATCCAACCCTTGATGTATCAGGACAATCTTCTAATCAACTGAGCTACCTGGCCAAGGCTCGTTGGCTAATTTTTGTTAGCCCACCAGATAGACCTGAGTTTCTTCTGGTTCTGGTTTTGAGCCCTTTACCTATATGTGCTACCCACGTTTTTTCTGTGCAGACTTATCCATGCCCATGGCTTTTTGACAGTATAGGGACCTAGGCTAGGGAATGGAAACACACTGTGTGGCCAGGAAGCCAAAGTAGGACCAGGTGGCCAGAAGAGGTAGAAACCATTGTTTTTTATTTTTTTTAAAGAAATTTAAAGGGATCTATTTTAATTCATTTTATTATTTTTAAGATTTTATTTATTATTTTTAGAGAGAGTGGAAGGGAGAGAGGCAGAGAGACATCAATATACAGTTGCCTTTCACCTGCCTCCAGCTAAGGAGACCTGGCTGGAGACCTGGCTTGCGACCTGGTTATGTGCCCTGGCTGGGGAATTGAATCTGAGACTTTTGGGTTCACAGGTTGGCGCCTTATCCACTGAGCCACCAGCCACGGCTTTATTTTAATGTATTTTTAGAGAGAAGGGAAGGGAGGGAGAAGGAGGGAGAGAAACACCAATCAGTATCAATTGGTTGCCTCTTGCAAGCTCCCAACTGGGGACCTGGCCTGCAACCCATGCATGTGCCCTGACTGGGAATCAAACGGGCAACCTTTTGATTTGCAGACCATCAATCAGTCCACATAGCCACACCAGCCAAGGCAAAACCACTGTTTAACATATATAATTGATTAAGGTTTGGCCCCTATAGCACTGTTCCCAGGGTGACAGTAATAAGCAACACAGCCATCTTGACCCCACATCGCAGGTGCAAGATACTTACTTGCCAAGCAACCTGACAGAAGGAAGCAACTCCATCCTGACATAGAAATTCCCATTCCCTGAACCCCTCACAAGCCTGCCTTTTCATACAAGCCTGCTTTGTCCCCATCTTATAAAAGCAATAAGGCAGTCCCAAGGACCTTCCTTTCCTCAAACATAAGTTTAGTAAAATCTGTCTAGAAATTTCTTTGGGGTTTCCTCTTTATTTCTATCTTGGGGAACCAAAGAACCCCACCACTGGTAAGAATTTCAATTACATCCCATTGTTTCCAAGTCTCAAATCTATATTTTTAGCCTTTCTCCTGAGCTATATGGTCCAATATATCCACCTGCCTTTTAGACAGCTCCACCTACAAATCTCACAGGCCTCTCACTCAACTGTTTCAAAACCAGACTCATCATCTCCAAGCAAAAACATCTTCTTCTTGTCCTTACATTAGCTAGTGGTGTCACCCCAACTGGCAACCTGAGAAAAGCCCTTTTCTTTATTTTTTTGACACAAAAAAATCATTCTTCCTGATAAATATCTCTGGAAGCTGTTCTCGTTCTTGCATCTTCACTGCCGCTGCACCAACATGGGAACTACTGCATACAGATAAGACTGAGAAGGTTGTGGGATAAGCGAGAAATATCCTAAGTGCATTTTCTCATTCTAGTCTTACCTTCAGCCTGCTTTCTTTTTAAATTTCTATTTGAGAGAGAGAGAGAGAGAGAGAGAGCAAAAGAGAGAGAGAGAGAGAGAGAAACACCAATTTGTTGTTCCACTTTATGCATTCATTGGTTTCTTCTTGTATGTGCCCTGATAGGAGATCAAATCCACAATGCTGGTGTATCAGGATGGTGCTCTGACCAACCAAGATACCTGGCCAGGGTCCATCAGCCTTTTGTTTTCATGCTCAGTTGTCATCATCAGTCCCTACTTCAAATCTTTCCACTTTTTTCTAGCTTTGCTAGGACAAACTCTTTAATATGATCTAGCCAATTATCCTTTGACACTTTTCCACAGGTACCTACCTCATGTTCAAGCAACAATGAACTACTCTGTTTCTCAAAAGCCCCTTTTGTTCTGTTTCTGTGAAAGTTTTGTGACATAGCATCTCTGTGCCCCCAGATTTAAAATAATAACTGGTACAAGGTTGATGTTCAATAAATAATAGGGTAACTCTGGTTGGTGTGGTTCAGTGGCTTGAGCATCAGTCTAGAAACAGAAAGGTTGCTGGTTTGATTCCCAGTCAGGGCAGTTGCCTGTGTTGGTCAGGTCCCGAACTGGGGTGTGTGAAAGGCAACTGGTCTTTGTTTCTCTCACCCATCAATGTTTCTTTCCCTCTCTTTCTCCTTCCCTTTCCCTCTCTCTAAAAATAAAATAGATAACTAAATAAATAAAAGGACAGAAAATCAGAAAGCACAGAGGAAGATGGTAAGGACACTGATCAGAATTCTACTTACTGTAAGAGTACAATTCTAGAGATAACTACAAAGGGAAAGGAAATGCTTTTTTGCAACATTTCCTTCAACCATATACAAGGTGAAACCATAATAATCACATAATAATTATTCCTATCATTTTTCTCTCTTTGAGATATGAAGTTTGCTCATATCTCAAATGGTACAATTTCAAATGGAGACAATTTAACTGATTTTAAATAATATGTAAATAAACAAAAAAGGCCCAGTACATGCAATTGCTAAATACTCTGAAAAAAAACCCCAAGACACCTTGAGTATGAGTCCCAAGGTCCAAGAATGCAGCTGGGCAGAGTCATTTTTTTTCTGTAGACATTAATGTTGCTGGTACAGACACTACTCGGCACAAGGGGTACAAAAATAAGTGTTAACTTCAGGGGGAGGGTTTGGTGGAGGTAGAGAAGGCCAGCAGCCAAGTGTTGAACAAGATGGTTTATTAAACATGCAACATAGCAGGCTGGGGTCTTGGCGTCAGACTCCAGCCCCCAGGGTCAGACCCCGGGTGAGTTTTTAAGGAGTTCTGAGGCCTGGAATGCGGAAACAGCACAGGATAGACTAAATTACCTCCTTACACGCCCAGCAGGTTGGTGATTGGTCCAGCTGCAACCCTCGGGTAGCCGCCCAAGTCCAGGGCAGCTGGGGGCGGAGGCAGGATGGTGAGTTGCCTCCTGGCGGGCTTTTGTTAGGAAAGGCGGGCTTCAAAATGGCGGGCTTCTTCCTCACAATAAGTGATACTCAGTTCCTATTCTGAAGGAGCTCCCTTAGTCTTTGCCTTTGGCCAGGACTACACCCAGTTCTTTACAGAAAACCAGCTATCCATGGTGGGGACAGTATTTACAGTCCTTTTAGTCATAGGTATAGCTTTATCTAATTCTTTTGGAGTTAAGAAACGCAAACTTAAGTATTCAGGGCAGTAGCGAACTGCAACCATTGCTCCCCCCACCCTTTTTTTTTCCTACTCCTCACCAGAGGACATGTTTATTGGTTTTAGAGAAAGGGAAAGAGAGGGAGAGAAACAGCCATGTGAGGGAGAAACATGAATCCTTAGTTCTCACATGTGCCCTGACCAGACTTGAACCGTCCACCTTTTGGTTTACAGGAGAATGACCCAACCAACTGAGCCACACCAGCCAAAGCACCTTTGTGGAAGAGTAATGGAGTTGGCCCTTCCTTCCCCAGAAGAAAGCAGTATCTAAGGATTTGGAACATTACTCTATTCAGTGATGATCAAGCCTTCCTATGGATAAATTTAAAGGACTCAGTTACTGTTCTTTTTTTCTTAAGCCGGAGGACTTTTGGGATTAGTAGTCCAGTGTTTTTTATTGGGGGTCTGTCTGGAGAAAGGAAATGACTGATTTGAGAGGGGGAATCTTCACCAATGACTAAGGAAATCCCTGGGAGGTAAATGTTTCTATCTAAATGACAGAGAAGACACTTTACTTAGATGACCTGTTCAATCTTAATAATAATCACATGAAGTTGCTATTAATATCCTTCTTTTTGCAAAATAGGAGCATAATGATCCTGGTTCAAGATTACATAGCTACAATTATTGAACTTGCAATTCAAGTCCAGATTTGTGACTTTGAGCCCATGCTAGTTCCACCACAATACTAGTGTGCAATGAGATGCCTTTCCAGGGAGGGGAAAGGGGAATGAACATCTAGAGGTTCCTTCAAACCGCAAGTAATTCACGAATTGCAGAAAGAGGCAAATTTGGGGGTTCCCTTAAAAGTTTTTGTCATTTTGAAAAAATTAAAATAAAGTGCATTTTTACTATGCTGCAATAAGCAAGAAGTTAAAAATCTTTTGGAAAGGTGTAGGGAAGAGGTGCTCAAACATTGCTGGTAGGAGTATAAAGCAGTACAGTCTTTACAGGGCACAACTTTCAACATCTATCAAATTACAAATATACATACCTTTTAAAAAAAGATTTTACTCATTTATTTTTATTTTTATTTTTATTTTTTTTAAGATTTTATTATTTCCAGAGAGAGGTGAAGGGAAAGACGCAGGGAGGGAGAGAAGAATCAATGTATGGTTGCTTTTCACCTGCCTCCAGCTATGGATCTGGCTGGAGACCTGGCTTGCAATCTGGTTATGTGCCCTGGCTGGGGAATTGAACCAGCGACCTTTGGGTTCGCAGGCCGGCACCTTATCCACTGTACCACCAGCCAGGGCTCATTATTTTTTAGAGAGAAGGGCAGGGAGGGAGGAAGAAAGGGAGAGAAACACCAATGTATGGTTGCCTTTCACCTGCCTCCAGCTGGGGACCTGGCTTGCAACCTGGTTATGTGCCCTGGCCGGGAATTGAAGGCCAGTGCCAATCCACTAAGCACACCAGCCAGGGATAGTATATACCTTTTGACTCAGCAATTCCACTTCCAGAAATTGATATTACAGGCCCTGGCCAGGTAGCTCAGTTGGTTAGTGTGTTGTCCCAATATGCCAAAGTTGCGGTTTCAATCCATGGTCAGGGAACACACAAGTATCAATCAATGAATGCATAAATAAGTGGGACAACAAATCAATGTTTCTCTCTCTTTTGCTCAAATCAATATATAAAATTAAAAGAATATATATTTGCACATTTACTAAATTATATATGTTCAAGGCTATGCACTGCTGCATTGTTTAAAATAGCACCTGGCTGGTGTGGCTCAGTGGATTGGCGCGGACCTTCAAACCCAAAGGCCACTGGTTCGAGTCCCCAGTCAGGGCATATAACCAGGTTGCAAGCCAGGTCTCCAGCTAGGTCCTTAGCTGGAGGCAGGTGAAAGGCAACCATACATTGATGCTCCTGTCCCTTTCTTCCTCCCTCCCTGCCCTTCTCTCTGAAAATAACGAATAAAATCTTTAAAAATAAATAAATAAGCAAAAGTTTGGAAATAATTTAAGTTCCCACTAATAGAGAACTGGTTAAATAAACTATGCTACATCTATTCCATGCAGGGAATGCTGGCTACAGTAAGAATGATTTCCAAAATCTTTACAAGCAAGATCCAGGAATTGCATTCAATATTTTATCATTTATGGAAAGACTTCTATATGGATTTGCTTGTATAGGCGCAAGCTATCTCTAGAATAATATACAAGAGACTGATACATCAGTTGCCCCTAAGAAAGGGTAATATATGACTGGGGGTGGGAGGGTAGTTCAGAACAAGACTGAAGTGAAAACTTTAATTCCTTTAAATTTTAAACCATATGACTATATTAGGTGTTCAAGAAAAATAAATTGAATTATTAAAAATAAAGCATATGGAGTTTAAGGTACCTTATTAATAAGGCACAGAATGTCTTAAAAAAATACATTCACATTATTGTGTAGCCATCACCACTATCCATCTTAATAACTGTTTTCATCTTGTACATCTGAGACTTTATACCCATTAAATAATAACTCTCCAACCTCCCCTCACCCTAGCCTCTGGCAACTACCATTATGGTTTCTGTCTTTATAATTTTTGACTACTCTAAAACCTCATATGAGTGGAATCTACAGTATTTGTCTTTTTATGACTAGATTGTTTTATTCAGCATAATGTTCTCAAGGTTCATCCATATTGTAGTATATTGCATAATTCCCTTCCTTTTTAAGGCTGAATAATAGTTCATTGTATGAATATACCACACATTTTGCTTATCCATTCATTGGCTAATGGGCATTTGGGTTGTTTCTGTGGTTATTGTGAATAATTCTACCACAAACATGGTTGTACAAATATCTCTTTAAGATCCTGCTTTCAATTATTTTGGGTGTATCAGAAGTGGAATTCCTAGGTCATATGATAATCCTATTTTCATTTTTTGTTTTTTTGAGAAACTGCCATACTGTTTGTTTTCCACAGTAGCTGTGCCAGTATTGGTGGAGATGTATAATCTCCACCAATACTGCACAAGGAGTCCAGTTTCTCCACATCCTCACCAACACTTGTTTTGCTTTTTTGATGGTACTAACAGATGTGATTGGACGGAGTATATCTTTTGGGGCTCAGCAGTATGATTTATGAGTATTGGTATTAGATCCAATAATTTTTTATCCTGCTACTTACTTACTGTGTGATCTGGGACAATTTCCCCATTCATAAAGTTGGAATTATCTCACAGGCTTGGAGAGATGTGAATGCACATAAAGCACTTAAGCTCACAGAAAACACTCAATAAATATGTTACTATTTCTACTTTAAAAGCTCCAACAATAATGCCCTGGTTGGTGGCTCAGTGGATAGGTGCTGGCCTGTGAACTCAAAGGTCACTAGTTTGATTCCCCAGCCAGGGCACATAACCAGGTTGCAAGCCAGGTCTCCAGCTAGCTCTGTAGCTGGAGGCAGGTGAAAGGCAACTATACATTGATGTTTCACTCCCTCTCTGCCTCTCTCCCTTCCCCTCTCCCTGAAAATAATAAATAAAATCTTTGAAAAAGAAAACAAACAAACAAAAAAGCTCCAACAATAGCCCTGGCTGGTTTGGCTCAGTAGACTTGCAAACCCAAGTGTCCCTGGTTTGATTCCCAGTCAGGGCACATACCCAGGTTGTAAGCCAGGTCTCCAGCCAGAGGCAGGTGAAAGGCAACCATACATTGATATTTCTCTCCCTTTCTTCCTGCCTCCCTTTCCCTCTCTCTAAAAATAATCAATAAAATCTTTTAAAAACAAACAAACAAAACGCTCCAACAATAAACCTAATTCTGATTTGCTCTGTCTCATTTTGGAGTAGTCAGGAAGCAGAGACAAAGATGATTTCTCAAGTTTTTCCAACTAGAGAATTAATTTTGGACATTTCATACAATCTTAGACATTGTTTCTTCCTGCTGTCCCCACCAACCTGCAGACCTCCCACCTGTGCCAAATGAGATGTGCTTGAATTTAGGTTACTCAGAAACACCTTGGGTTTTCTCAGGGGTGGAGGATGGCAAGAAACCCTGTTGACAGTTTTATAAAGCCTGTCACTCAGGCCACTACCTGTTACCTCTGTAGACTGTTATTTATGTATATTAAAGCGCGCGCGCGCGCGCGCGTGTGTGTGTGTGTGTGTGTGTGCAAATACAAAAGAAAAATAAGAGAGAGAGGGGGAGAGAAGGAACAAATCAGGATGCTTGAAGGAATCCACGTGGTTGCCAATCTGTAAGTGATCAGAGCTGCCACACTGAAGCAAAAACACAACCCCCCCCCCCAAAAAAAAAGGAAAAAACAAAACAAAACAGTGCCTAACATTAAATAGTATACTGCAATGGGGAAAAATTCTACAATGAGTGCCTTAGTCCTCCTTAGCAGAGTCTAGGGGCTGCTATCGAAGAGACTCTGCCATGACTCCCACCATTTTTGCACCTAGTAAACCACCCATGTAACCGCGAAATCTGGTTCTGTGTGTGTGCGTTGCAAACCATCTGGGCTCTGTATTGCCTGGTTGGAACGACGGTCGATCCAGGAAGAGTTGAGGGAGTTGGAGCTCGCCTGTGTGTTTCACCTTTCTCTGCTTTCCCGTACCCCCACCTCCATCATTTGCTTTGCACAAACATTTCGCTGTTGGAGGGATGCAGGCTTTCAGCACCAGGAGGCTGTGGACCTTCTCTGGAGGCGTGCAGTGCACCCTGCAGAGGACTAGAGCTGATTGCAGTCTGCTCACTACGACCGTTTCCTCTCTTTCCCAAATTCGACACCCCAGGCTGTAATATTACATGCAGTGCGTTGTACTAGTGCAGGAGTCTTGAAAGGCTGCATGACCTTCCAGCCAACTCCACCTTGACTGGGGGAGAGGGATGGAGGCTGCTCCGGGGGGCCTGCAGGCTGTGTACTGATTCCCCAGCCTCAGCCAACGCAAGTTCTGGTACAAACTCCTCCATCCATTCTCTGCTTTCTCAGCCTTGCAGTCTTCTAATGCCTAGTGTGAGGTAGTCTCCCCTCTTTCCCGCAATAAAGTAAAGCCCGTGGATATTCATCCCCGCCCTTACTCTCCTTCTTCCTTCCCCCTCCCCCTTCAGTTTACTAATTCGGTTCCGAGATCGCCAGCAGGCCCTAACTACCCTAACATCATGATAACTACTAGATATCATGATGTCTAGATCTCGTCTCTCCCTCTTAATCAGAAACGTGCTCGTGAACTCCCTTCTCTCAGTATGCATATATTAGGGTATGCTTTGCCGGCAGCCTCAGGCATAGAACTGAGGAGGGGGGAGGGGGCGCATTTGCCCGCCTCTTCCCTCCAGTCCCGGTTAGCCATCCAACTTGAGCTACGTTGTAACATTTTTGTCGTTACCTAAGCACGCCTTTGCCCTGTACCGAGCTGGAGAAATAGTCCAACTGCCGAAGGGCACGAAAGAGGGGTATTTCAGACCCGAGTGCCTAGTAGAGTGAGGAGGTGACAGGAGACCTGCCCTTTGCTGCGTGCATTTTGGAGAGAGCTCCAGCAGGAAAATGGGAGGGTTTGTTTTTTATTTTTTAAAGCTCCTTTATGGAAGGCCTTTCTGTTTGGCATGTAGTGAACTGGGAAACGCTTCCGTTTTGCAGGTAATACAAAAAGGAGTCTTTTATTCTAGAAGCATTAAATTAGGGCTGACCCATCTTGTATCCGTGCCCAGAGGCAGAGAAAGCTCACTAGTCCCCAACCCCGCAGCCTCGCTATCCTAAGGCTGCACTCCTGGGCGGTTCGATTCCCAGGGCATCCCGGAACGTGTGTAATCGGCCTCTCTGGCTCTCCAGGCTTCAGGCAGCTTGGCTCCCTCCGCCTCCATCCGCGCCTCCATCCGCGCCTGGTCCGCTTCCACCCTGTCCAGTCTGCGCCCCCTCCCCCTCCCCCCGGAACCCGCGCTCCCCGTGGGGCTTCTCCGCTTCCTTCCCCCCTCCTTTTCCCTGAGTTCTGCCGCTCCCGGAGGGCGGGGTATGCAGTTATTCAGGTTGCGGGGCGGGCGGCGGGCCCTAGGCAGCAGCCCGGGCCTCGGGATGGTGTAGCTGTGGCCAGGTGTCAAAAGCTGAGGCTGGAGGCGGGTATCCAGGTTACGGGGTTGGCTGGCGCCGCCCGGAACTCTGCACTTCAGCTGGCAGAGCGCAGGCCGCCAGGCGGCGTCAAGAGAGTTAGGCAGGTTCCGGGGCCCTCGGCACCCCCTCCACCTCCCCGCCCCCCTGTGTTGTCGCCTCTCCCTCTCGCTGCTTCACTTCACGGGGCGAACATGGCGCACAGCTGTCGGTGGCGCTTCCCCGCCCGACCCGGGACCACCGGAGGTGGCGGCAGCGGGGGGCGCCGGGGCTTAGGGGGCGCCCCGCGGCAACGCATCCCAGCCCTTCTGCTTCCCCCGGGGCCTCCCGCCGGTGGCGGCGGTGGCGGCCCGGGGGCACCCCCCTCCCCCCAGGCTGTGGCGGCGGCGGGAAGCAGCGGGGCTGGGGGTGCAGGGGGAGCGGCCGCCGCCTCAGCCTCTTCGTCGTCCGTCTCGTCTTCGTCTTCGTCATCGTCCTCAGCCTCCTCTGGGCCAGCCCTGCTCCGGGTGGGCCCGGGCTTCGACGCGGCACTGCAGGTCTCGGCCGCCATCGGTACCAACTTGCGCCGGTTCCGGGCGGTGTTTGGGGAGAGCGGCGGAGGAGGCGGCAGCGGAGAGGTAAGGGGGGCGAGGAACCCCCAGGTCCGGGGTCTCGACCCTCTGTGGCGCCTCCTCCCCTCCCCCATCCGGGATTATGGAGCATCCTAATACGGGGACCATCCTGGGGTCCCTGACCCGGGCAGTGGCCCTCCCATCTTGGGACTCCCATACATGGGTTTAGAGCCCCAGGTACTACCACCTCGGCGTTTGAACCCATCTGGCCGAGGGCGTTTGCCTCCCCACTCTCCTTCCCCTGACCCTTGACCAAATGCCTTGGCACCGACCCCTCGCCTGGGCTTCCTATCCCGGGACTGAACCCCTCCTCCCTTCCAGAGATTACCTCATCCAAACAAGATTCCTCCCACCCTCCCTCCCAGGGACCTGATCCCTCCACACCCCGCCTCCCTCTCCGGGCAGATGTTCCACTCTTGGGGCAGTTTTTCTCATGGGCATCTCTCGGGTGATGGCCTCCTTCAGGGCTGTGTTCTCCTATCCTTGAGGACAGGTGTCCCTTCCAGTACTTTGCTTTCGAACCCCTTGCCCTATCCCGGGCTCAAGTCCCTACACTGCCAACCACTCCTCCTTCATTAGCCCAGGTTCCCCCACTCCCCATCCCTCATCCCCGAGAGGTTGATGCTCCCTCATCCCGCCCTACCCTACGGGAAAAATCTTTCCTCCTTGCCTCTCTTCCCTCTGAAGATAATGGTGCTATCCTATCCTGTCCTATCCAGTGGTCTGATTCCCTTGCTGAGCTCCAGTTTCTAGCCTGTTGGTAAAGGACTCTACCTTCACTCCACCCTTTCCTCCTTCCGAAGGAAGGGCTAGTGGCCTGAGCGGGTGGGGGGTAATAGTTCACTGTCACCTAGGCTCAAGAAGAGCCGCTTTCCTCCTTTCACCCGGGCAAGGAGGCTGGTTTTCCCTCCAGCTCCCAGGATGGGCCCCTGTGAGGGAGGTGTTTGTGGGGGACTTGGGCAGCGCCCTCCCAGGGAAAGCAGCTGTTCTCCCACCCCACCCACTGCGCCGGAGAGCATGCAGTCTCCAGCCCTCCCTCCCTCCTGGCCTTCCCCTTCTCTCCGGCAGCGCATTATTGATCCACCTTTTCCTAGGCCAATCCTGAGGCATGGAAAGGGTGGGGGAAGAGGGGTTGAGTGAGGCGAGTAGATAGGGACAGTTTTACTTTAGTGCGTGGTGGTGGTTGCTTTCGGTTGGTGAAAAGGGGGGTTATGAAGCAAAGTTATTCCTTAGAGTTGCGGTGATCTCTGTGTTTCAGACTCTTTGCCCCTGCCACATTAGTACTGGGGTGAGAATAGGGATGCTTTGATAAGCATTCTTCAGCCTCCTTCAGCAAAAGGGAAAGTTGCCCCGAGAAGAGAAGTTGACTTGAGGTTCAGACATGGTATTAGGCATGTATTTTCCAATGGATGCAGAGGGGGAGTTTGAATTGTAAGGGAGGGGGGAAAAGAGGATGAGGGATGCTAGGAGGAGGAAGAGCAGCTGCTAGGGGACTAAAGGAAGGGGGGTGTGGGGTTGCTGCTTTGCAGTGCACTTGATTGAAACAGAAAGGGAAAGATAACCAGGCATTTCCTGCGTGCTCTGCCGTTAGTGCACACAAAATATCCTGGGCAAACCCCTATCCCTGTTGTGCCCTGTACCCCTTTAGATATCTGAAAGATCCTGGGAAGAAGGTAGGGAAGAGGTCCCAGAGATCACAGCTCATCCATTCAAGGAGTTGGCATTTTTTAGTTAGTCTTTCTGCCTCCTTTTTAAGATCATTTCTGAGGCAGCCTGATGAGGAGGCTGACAACTACCCGCCTTCTGATAGAGCTGGGAGGACATGATGGGGGCGTGTTCCTTGCTAGGTAGCTAGCTGCAGCGGCCCTTTTCCCTGCCTCTCTGCTATATCTCCACCTCCTTTTCCAGCCTTCAGAAGGAAGCTGCAGTCAGCAGGGTTGCTTGAGACTATTTACTGGTTGCTGTAGATCATTGTTTTTTTTTTTTGAAAGGCCAATTCTGTATTTTTTAAGCTAACAACACAGATCCCATGTAGTTGGAGAACCAAAGGCCTCATACATGACAAAAAGACTGAACCGGTCAGGTTACTTGCATGGAGTTGGTGCTTAAATGTGAGTTGATTTTGCTTTTCTAAAAGATACGGCAGCAAAAAATATTTTTAAGAGACATTTAATTTACCTGCTTATTTTCAAAATTGCGACTTGCCTGGTTATATGTAAAATTTTAGCCCCATGTGTATTTGAGTATAATAAGAAAGTCTTTATTAGGAGACATTAGTCTACTTTAAAAGGATCCTCAGAAACATTTTCTTCTTGTTTAGCATGTTTATGTATTTTGTATTGAAGGACCAGTTGTTCACATTCTAAATGTTAATCCCATGTTAAAAAGCAAAGTTTTATGCTTACAGCTTCCAATGAAAGCCTTTTAAGAGACTGGTGAGAAAGAAAGCCACCTGGATTCAGGGACCTAATGTCTGGGCACCAGAATGTTTTATCTGTTGGTCTTTGATAAATCACCTCTAAAGTTTTCATCAGGTGCTAATGTTTTCTTATCTGCTGGCATTTTGCTTAGCAATAGTATATGGTGAATGAAGCCTGTTAAGAAATTGCAGTTATTTTCAAATAAGGTCATATTAGTAAGTTTTTTCTTCTTTTAAAAGTTTTTGCCTGAACAGTAGTTGCTACTTCATTAAGAGAAGAGTGACTGACAACTTACTTAGACTTTATTATTTTTTGTGAATTGGGCTTAAGTGGACTGTTGTTTCATTGGTAAGCTTTTCATGTGATAGTTTCAGGCAATCTAGAATGGGTTTGTGGTATGCATTGATTAGTGCTCACCCATAGTGATTATGTCCTTTGACTTGGTAGTTTTCAGTGTAGACATCAAGCATTTTGTTTCAGGGCCTTAAAAATCAATGATAAAGTTCCAAAAGAGAGGTTTAGGATTCTCCTGGGCCAACATACTTAAAAAATTCTGCAGATTGCTTCTCAGAATTCACTCAGCTCTGTAGCAAGTCTTGCCTGGATTCATGGAGACCTGGTTTGTGACCCAAAATTATTCTAGCCCTTTAAAATACTGGTTTGCGCCCTGGCTGGTGGCTCAGTGGAAAGGCACTGGCCTGAGAACCTAAAGGTCACTGGTTTAATTTCCAGTCAGTGCACATACATAACCAGGTTGCAAGCCAGGTCTCCTCCAGCCAGATCCTTAGCTGGAGGCAGGTGAAAGGCAACCATACACTGATGTTTCTCTCCTTCTCTGCCTCATTCTCTTCCCCTCTAAAAACATAATAAATAAAATGTTTTGTTTATTTATCTTTTGTATTTATCTTAAAAAAATAAAATAAAATTCTGGTTTGCTTTAAATGAATAATGGCTGTAACTTGTTTATAACAAAACCTAAATTAATTCTTCTAGAAATAGCAGTAAGTTAAGGTGATTGAAAGGTAATAGAACTTAGAGCTTACTTCCCTGTTTAAACTTTGGTAGATGTAGGAGACTTGTCCTTCACCACCACCTGGCCTAACTTCCCTCATTGAATATCTTTCTGGGTAACAACTACATAGAAGAGGTTATGATCAGGTTCTGTTGAAATGGTGTTGCTAGTCTCCTATTCTGGCTTTCTCTGTGACAATTAGGAAGAAGAATTAGAATTGAGTGTTTATCCAGTACTGTAAGAAACCATAGGTCTGCTTTTATGCCTTCCTTTTTGCCTGCATAATGTCTGTTCCAGTTTACTAACGATTTTCTCAGGTGCTGTTAATGCTATTCTACTTTGCCATCTAAAAAAACAGTACATCTTCGCTGTTGACTAGAATTTGGGCTGTTTGAAAATAAACCCCAGAGATGGTTTATTTATCAGCATCTAGTCTTTGTACCTTTCCTACCACTTTACAAAATGTTGGCAGAAAACTTTTCATCTTGATCATAAAACACGGCACACTTTAATTGGATATAAATTGAAACTGGATTGCTTTGGTATGTATTTGAAATGGTAGTTTGGTTGAGATAGACTGAAGTGGCCCTTTTGGTTGGGCTTAGGAAAATGTGATGGTTCTGTTGTTAGAGAGTATCTGTGTGGTTTTTTTCCTGTTTATGGAGCATGTATATATACCAAGAGTGTTCCTTCATTGCCTTTACACAGCTAGTCCTGAGCTTGGCAGAAGGGAAGCAAAGCAGAGAATGCAAGTGGAATAGAAGTCAGTGGATATGGACTCTCTTTATACTCATCTCTCTCATTGTTCAGTTATGAGATCATAGGCAATTCACTTTTAAATTCAGTTAAATTTCAGATCTGTAAAATGTAAAGATTGGGTTAATACTACCTGAATTCCTTTGTGCTCCTCTCCATTATGTTAATTTTTTGGTCAGGCCAGAACTTCTTATTCTGAGTTTATATTTGAAGTGTCAGAGTTGGAATGTCTTTGATTATTTTTAACACCAGATTGTACATTGCCCATTTAAGTGACATTGGGAAAGTTTTCATAGTGTGAACAAAATATAAGGACCTAACTCTACAGAAAAAGTTATTTGCTGAAGTTGCCGATGTTGTAGATGTATGATTTGTCCAAAAGGAAGTAGTTTTCAGTCTAGGTGGTATATTCTAGATGTGTGAGCTTTTTACTATTTTTTTTTTAAGATTTTATTCATTATTTTTCAGAGAGAGGCAGAGAGAGAGAGAGACAGAGAGACAGACAGACAGCCATCAATGTATGGTTGCCTTTCACTTGCCTTCAGCTACGGACCTGGCTTGCAACCTGGTTATATTGTCCTGGCTGGGAATCAAACCAGAGACCTTTGGGTTTGCAGGCTGTCACCTTATCCACTGTGCCATCAGCCAGGGCAGATGTGTGAGCTTTTAAAT
The DNA here is from genome assembly GCA_004026585.1 of Noctilio leporinus. Classification (NCBI taxonomy): domain Eukaryota; kingdom Metazoa; phylum Chordata; class Mammalia; order Chiroptera; family Noctilionidae; genus Noctilio; species Noctilio leporinus. The sequence goes on from PVIW01004886.1 coordinate 68,557, forward strand.
GAAAAAAACAAAAACAAAAAAACCCAGTATACTAATGAATTTATAACTCCCGAAGTGATAGTTCCTATGTTGCAGGGAGTGGTTGTTAATATGCTCTAAAAATGTAGGACAGTGCTTTGGTTTATACTGACTGAGCATCAGAGAAATGCAATCTTTAGAACTTTTCTTCATCTCTCATTGAAAACCCTATGCCCTTCACTTATCATTACATTCCATTTAATTATCCTGTAAGGGAATCATTATTCACAGAATAGTAATGCATCCTCATACTGGAAGTTGAGAAGATACTTCCATCTTGACTCAATTCCTATTTCTGTGCTTACCTGGTAGCTAGCCTTCCATTGAGTTGTGCAGAAATTACCTATTGCCTTCCTTGCCTTGTGGCTAGAGTGGGGTGCAGTAGTGCTTTGCTTGCTCTAGAGCATCAAATACTTCAGTTCCTCTCTAGGAGACTCACTGTATTTTAATTGTAGGTCTCCTAATTAAGATGTCTGTGCCTGTCCACAGTCCACTAGTGTTGGCACAGAACTTCAGCTTACTTCTAGATTTAACTGAAGGACTTTTTGGCTGTTTCCATTCTTCCTCTGCCAAGGTAGAGAGCCCAGTAGCACAGACCTTTGGGAAAGGGGAAGCTTTGTGACTGTCATTACTTCTGGGGGTACTTGATTCTAGGATTGCTGGGATGGAAGCTTCTTTGTATGCTTGTGTTATTTTCAGGTGTTAAGAAAGCTTAAATTATGAATGACATAAGGTATCTACTTTTTTTTTCCTTAAGAAAAGTGTGGAGTTTTTTCCCCAAGATTTTATTTACTATTTTTAGAGATAGAGGAAGGGAGGGAGTCAGAGAGTAAGAGAAACATCAATGGTTGCCTTTCACCTGCTTCTAGCTATGGACCTGGCTGGAGACATGACTTACAACCTGGTTATGGGCCCTGATTGGGAATTAAACCAGTGACCTTTGGGTTTGCGGGCCAGCACCTATCCAGGGCTGGTATCTACATTTTAATCAGTTCTTAGTCCTATAGGCACCAGTAGGAAAAAGGAAGCTGATGAGTTCACTGTGAAAAAGTATTTGTGTGGGTCTTACCTATGTTGACTTAAAGCTTTATAAATAAAACATTATACGGAGTAAATCACAGGTGATTTTTTTTTTTTTTTTTTTGTATAGTAGGTGGTGAAGATAATCAGTGAAATTATTGATTGTTGCAAAATTGTTTCAGGTTTTAAAATGTAGCCTGAATGAAAGTTAGCTTTGAGATTTGAATTAACTTTGATTAGAAAAGACTTCAGGAGGTTCTAGAAATTATTGAGTTAAGAATACTGTAGGCTTCAATATTTCTTGAGAAGTTCAGGAATTGGCTAGGCTTCTAGAGTAGTTTCAGAATAAGGTAAAGTATTTTTTTCTGGAAAATGGAGCTTCCCTTTAGTTTCCATTATATTAGTGCTCAAGACACAGCATATCCTTTAATGAATTAATATATGCTGGAGAAATTCAGTCTTTATTAAGAAAAAGGAATTTTAAATCCTTCACCTGAACCCAGATGGTTTCATTGATCACATGAATATGAGGCAGGCAGACAAAGAACTACCTTTTTGTGTTACTGTCATTTCATTGGTTGTGATGAAGGCCTGAAAGAAGGAAATGCAGGATCTTTATAGCATGCATTAAAAAAAGCTGGATGCCTGAACTCTTATACCTGTGTATGGGTGGTTTTATGGCCTAATTCTTTAATTGCTGGCATTTATGACAGAGTGGATACCACTGGTCCCTGTGGCTGAGGTGGATTATGCTGGGAATAGAGAGAGAAAAGGGGTCCTTTGTTAGGCTCTTAATTTTCCCCCTCAATAAGGCCTCTGAGAAAGCTCCAAAGGAATAGTGAGACACTGGGACTGAGGGAATAACATCCCATAAAATGATTCTTTATGTTTTTTTAAAGGATGAGCTGCTTTTCGTGACCCATCCAAAGAAATCCATACTACCACTGTTAAATATTTCAATGAGCTTTGTACCTTGTCAGATTACACATCAGGGGAAGCCAACCAGCTATAACCTCTGCCAGACATTTACTTTTAAAGACTAAGTAAGACACTTGAGAGAAAAATTTTGTAGTTGTTTTGGATGACCCAAATTCCCTTATACTTGTTACAGGCCAAACTTGGTTTAACTTTTTAGGTGTTGAATATACTACCCAAATGTGTTTTAAGAGTTAAAGATATAAATGTAAGAGTTAGTTGGCAGTTTTCTGTGCTGTGTATGAAAATTCCCCTTTTTTTGAAATGAGTAGTTGTTTTCCTATTTGAAAAATAGATTGAAGGGATTTTCCCCAGATATCTTACTTTAATTACTGCTACAGCAGTGCCTTATGTATTACCAAAGGGTACAGTCTGTTCTGCTGGCATTTATTTCTGGAGTTGCAGTTTCTTCCATATATTTTGTTTTCTTGTATTTATGTTCTTCTGTTTGGTTAGAATGACTGGGCATAGAATGTGTTTCTATCTTTTTGAGCAGTAAGACCTATGAACCTTTCTAACATGAACTGTGTTCAAGAGAATTAACTCTTATAATCAATGCTCCGCTGAAGAAGAATTGTTTCTTTCTCATTTAACTTTTTTTTTTTTTAAAGATTTTATTTCATTATTTTTAGAAAGAGGGGAAGGGAGACAGGGAGAGAGACATCAATGTATGGTTGCATTTCACCTGTCTCCAGCCACAGACCTGACTGGAGACCTGGTTTGCAACCTGGTTATGTGCCCTGGCTGGGAAATCGAACCTGCGACCTTTGGGTTCACAGACCAGCACCTTATCCATTGTGCTACCAGCCAGAGCTTCTTTCTCATTTTATATTATCAAAGTATTGTAATTGTGGCTTTCTGTCTCTAACTAGGAAAGGAATGTTACTTGTGAGGAGTGTTTTTGGTGAACAATTTTTTTTCATTTAACTCTTGTACCATCTCACTTCTGTAAACTGGGGAGAAGTTAATCACGAATATCTATAATAAACAACACCAAGTGGAATAAATATTTATATGTGCCTATATTCAACTTTTGTCCATCCATGAGTATTAACTAATTTTTTAAAAAATATTTTATTGATTTATTTTTAGAGAGGGTAAGGTAGGAAAGAAAGAGGGAAAAAACATCAATATATGAGAGGTATCCATTAGTTGCCTCTCACATGCCCACAACTGGAGACCTGGCCCAGTCATGTGCTCTGACTGGGAATCAGACCGGTGACCCTTCAGTTCACAGGCCAGCACTCAGCCCCTTGAGCCACACCAGCCAGAGATTAACTAATTTTGAGATCAAACACCAACACACAACATTGTTCCCAGATTATTGCCTTTAATTATAAGCAGTAAAACCATGTGTATAACCACTCTTTAAATTTAGTTAATGAGGAAATCCTTTTGTAATCTCTCTGGCTAGAATTTTTTATTTATGCATATGTAAATACCTTTACAAAGGAGGAGAGAATCTCATCTAACCTTCAGTAGTATAAGATAGTATAGAACAAAATAATTAAGATCTGTTAAAATCATGGATTTAGATTGCCTGGATTCAGATCTTGGCTCCTCCATTGGTTGAACGATCTTGGAAAATTTTCTTAATCTCTCCATGCTTTAGTTTTTATTTGTAAATTACTGCCAATCATGCTTCATAAATTATTGTGAAACTTAATTGAAATTATGTATGCAAAGTATTTAGCATTTTCCCTGGCACATAGGAATCCCTAATTATTATTAGGATTCAGAGATTGAGAGAGGATGAATGCTATAGTTTTCTTTTCACCAAAATAACTGTTTTTCATTATTTTGAGGTGTACATGTATATACCTATTTGAGTGCTATAATTTAGACTTTAGAATGTTTTTATTTTTAAAGATTTTATTTATTAATTTTATAGAAAGGGGAAGGGAGGGAGAAAGAAAGGGAGAGAAACATCAACGTGTGGTTGCCTCTGACATGCCCCTAACTGGGGACCTGGCTTGCAACCCAGGCATGTGCCCTGATTGGGAATTGAACCAGCAACCCTTTAGTTCACACGCCAGTGTTCAGTCCACTGACCTACATCAGCCAGGGCTAGAATATTTTTACTTATTTACTTATTTATTTTGAGAGAGAAGGGAAGGTATGGAGAGAAAGAGGGAGAGAAACATCTGTTGGTTGCATCTTGTACATGCCTTGTCTAGGGCCCAAACCTACCACCCAGGCTTGTGCCTTGACTGGATCAAACTAGCAACCTTTCACTTTGCAGGACAACATTCAACCAACTGAGCCTGGGTATTAAGTTCATCAATAAGCTGGAATCAAACTGAAGGCCAGCCATTCATCTTGGTAACAATGGGTACCATTGGTATTAAACTGGAACGTAATTAGAGATAAGGCAAAAAAAGGAAGAAGAAAGAATGAGACAGTAAATTGGAAGGTAGATGACCAAAGAACATGTGCATCCATAAGTTACAAAATTATTAGGCTATGGTAGCTGTATTAAAATTACTACTTTGGTCTCTATAACTGGTGTTTCTTGCCTTTTTAAGATTATGAGTACTGCCCTGGCTGGTGTGTCTCAGTGGATTGAATACTGGCCTGTGAACCTAGAGGTCACTGGTTCCATCCCAGGTCAGGGCACAAGCCAGGGTTGCAAACCAGGTCTTCAGTTAGGGGCAAGCAAGAGGCAACGACAGATCATTTATCTGTCACACATTGGTGCTCTGTCCCCCCCCCCCTTACCCCCTCCCTTTCCCTCTCTAAAAATAAAGTCTTTAAAAAAAATGATTGTGAGTACCAGATGATCCCTACAACTCTTAAGGCTCTCCAGGGTTTTTTGCCTCTGGGTTCAGCTCCATTACACTATGCTTGGTAACTATTTGACTTTTGTTCTCAAATTTCTTCTTGGGGAGAGTAAGTCCCCAGAGATCAGTGCAATTAACAGTTTAATTACAGAAGAAATGCTAAGTTGTAGGTTACAATTTCTGGAGTTTGGAACTTACCTTGAGAAATAAAAGTAAACACAAGTAGAATAGTCAAAAGCAGCCCTGCTTGTGTGGCTCAGAGGTTGGGCAGCAGCCTGGGGACCAGAAAACTGCTAATTCTATTCCTGGTCAGGGCCAGTGCCTAGGTTGCAGGCAAGTCCCTGGTTGGGGATGTGTGATCAATATTGCTCTCGCATGTCAGTGTTTCTTTCCCTCTCTTTATCCCTTTCTTCACTTCTCTCTAAAAATAAAATATTTTAAAAATAATTAAAAAACTGATTAAAGTTTTTTATTTTAATTTTTTTATTTTTCAATTACAGTTGACATTTATATTATTTGCAGGTGTACAGCATAGTGGTTAAACATTTATATAACTTAAGATATCCCCCAATAAATCTAGTACCCCCTGACACCCAAAATAGTTAATATTGTATTATTGATTATTCCATATGTTGTAATTTATATCCTTGCAGTTTAAAGTTGAAGAAAAACCAGTAGAGGATCGTATGCTTAATAAGGAAAAATACAGTTCTTTATCTCTCTTAAATAAAATGTTTGCTAAAATACCCAATGCACTATCTTTTGCAGTTAAACCACTTTTCTTAAGTTGTATGGCTAGTAAGTGGCTGAGCTAGAATGCAAACCTATATTTATTTGAAATCTCATTTATCTTTTCTGTACTGTGCTGTCTTGAACTCCATTCTCTTCCCACATAATCCAATTTCTGAGGTTTACCCATTTAATCTGGCCATACTTTTCTGTTTTTACTATTCTACTTGAAATTGCTATTACTTTTGCATGGATTAGTACCATAACCTAACTGCCTGTTTTCCCTGTATACAGTGTCACTCGTGGTTTTCTTAAATTCACACCTGATTATGTCACTTTACTTGAAAATTTTTAGACTTCTTACTGATTATAAAATAAGATGTAAAATTCTCAGCCCATCACAATCCAGCTAGCCTACATTTCTACATTTTGAACATTATCTCTTAAATACACATTGTCATGGGCCTCAGCCATATGAAACTACCAGTCTGTTAGATGTTCTCCACAGTCTCTGTGTACCTGCTTCTATGCCTTTGCTGACACCTCTTCTTTGCCTTGAAATCTTTACCATTTTATCCTCCCTTTGGCTTATTTATCTTTCATGGCTCAACTCAGACCCACAGATCCCAGCTGTTCTATGAAGTTTTCACGGATACCAATACTAGTTGAAACTCAACTTCTCATTTCCTGCATTCATTCATTCATTCATCTATTTATTTATTTATTTATATTTACTTTACTTTAAGTTGCAAATACTTTATTGAATCCGTCTTTCTCCACTAGACTGATTTCTTTGAGGCATGGACCAATTTTAATCATCAGTTCTGTTTTGCTTACATGAGGACTTTTCATATAGAAAGGTTATCAGTGAATGTTGAATTGAAAATTGGACATACGTACAACTTTTAGGAATACATTGCAAGAGAGTATATTACATAAGCTATTAATGTTGTACAAGTGTATTAACAGGATAATTTTGAATACTTTTTAAAAAAATAGTAAAATAAAATATGACAGAGGAAAGTCTTAAGACCCATTTAAAGACATTTTTGTAAAAGTACTGATTAGGGTTTTAAAAGTGATGTATCCTGATGGTATATGGCATTATCTCTTTTATGGATAATACTGGCACTTATTCTCCCCTTACTTTATTGTTGTTTCCATTTCTAGATTGCTCAACTTAAAATGAGATGAGACCTTAGAGACAGTTCTAAGGAGACTCAAAAGACTATAAGGAAAGGTTGGAAGTAAGAGAGGTTGAGAGACCACTTAATAACTTCAAAAAACATGAATGGATCCATTATTAGGAATGGTAACCAGCTGTTTTACAGCTTCACTGATGTTAGAATAAGAGAAAAATAGGTTTAAATTGAAGCAAAAGTTAGTCGTACAAAGAACTTGTTGCTAATAGTGGTTATCATTACAGTGATGGTAAAAAGGTTGCCAAAATAATTTTATAATTTCTTTTAGAGGTGAATTTTTTAAGTACAGCCCTGCCTGTATATATGCGTGTGTGTGTATACATATATGCATACATATATACCTACACACATACCTTTCAAGCTACCTTTTCATCTTCTCATTCTTTGAAACAATAAGCATGTTTTTGTTCATATCCTAGTGGGTATGGATCATGTTTCCTACTTTTTAATATTACCCAAGGGGTCCTAGGGCCTTGTTGGCACCCCAAGTAGTATTTGATTTGAATTGTCAATTTATGGCATAAATTATCTTTCAGTAGTAAACTCCAGAGAAATGTCATTATGAAATGATTTTATGATAGTTTTATAGGAGAATAAAAGTTTAGTAGGTAGAGCTATGAAAGAAATCCTCAACATCAGAAACCAGGAAATATAGGAAATAAATATTATATAGATTTTATGTCCATTTTTAATTGCAGTTGAAAGAGATGTACTTCAGAATATTGCTTGTTAAGGTTATTAATGCTTGTGGATGTATTTTTAACAAGTGCTTTGTAAATCCTTTCCCATCTAAAGTAAGTTTGCTTCATGTGAATGTGGATTACAAAGATCTCTGACCCTTAGCTTTTGAGGCTGTGTGGAAAGCTTGTATCACTCAGAATGAAACCTTTTAGGTATGTTGGGTTGCACAAAGCATTTCCTGTACAGTAAGAGTGAAAACTGAATTGGGATTATTCATACAGTTAACCAAGTCTGGGCAGACTGCTATTAAATACTAGCTCGTTTTCTTACCAACTCTTAGTTCTAAAACTTTGAGTTACTGAAGCTTTAAAGACTTTTGAATTTAGTACTGGAATTGTGTATAAATTCCTTCTTTCAGGTGAATTGATACTTGGTTTATTTAAGGTTATTAACATATAATGAATGTTTTCTAAGTTCCATGGTAGGAAATGCAGTCCATTCTCAACCAGGTAATCTCATAAAATGACTGGAGTTTTAAGGTGAAGCTGCAAATGGTGGCAAAGTGAAGGGCAGCTGATTCCCTAATTGTAAAATTGGATATCATTTGAGAAACTCCAGGAATTGGAAATATAAAAGGTTCATACTTTTCCTATAACTTAATTACTTGTCATACAGGTATAATTCAGAAAGCAAGAGATGAAAGCAAAGAATAATTCTCATGATTCTTCATTCTACTTGACATGCTAGTGTTGGAATAATAAAAAAATACCAGGATTTAAAAAATAGAGGTTAATGCCTCCATGATTTGGGCTTCTCAGAATGTAATGGCAAACTTTCAAATAAAATTTGGTAGTCAGAAGAGAATCCATTGTTTTTTGAGGATATTAAGAACATAAAACTTCTCAACTCATATATTGAACATGAATTTCTAAAAAATATTGGGTCAGGTGCCACTGGTATGGCTTAGTTGGTTGGGCATTGTCACACACAAACAGAAGGGTAGAATACAATTCCCAGACAGGGCACATGCCTAAGTTGCAGGTTCAGTCCCCAGTTAAGGCTGCGTGTGGAAGGCAGCTGGTTAGTGTTTACCATCTCACATCGATGTTTCTCTTCTCACCTGGATGTTTCTCTCCCTCTCTCCCTCCCTTCCCCTCTCCCTAAGATAAAATTTAAAAAAAAATTTAAATATTGGGTAAAAATTGTGTTGGCCAACTTGGTAGCTTTGTTTTGATGCCAAAGGGGCTGTTCTGTTTTGTCATCTAACTTACCGTTGCTCCTTCAGAAAACTGACTACAGAGAGTTATCCCCATTTACCTGAAATGAGAAGGAAGTTGTGAATTCCTCAGCATTACTCTTGTTGCTATTGGTCATTCAACAGTCTATCTCCCCAGAAAGACAGATGCAACCTGAACTATTTTAGCCTATTCAAATGGGTCTGGTCATTTTCTGGTAATTTCCTATTAAACAAAGAAGAATAAACCCTGTGATTGTGATGATTAACTAACTTTCTACAGTATCTGTTAAGAGGGCTTATTCTGTTGCAGCAAGCAGATAAACCAGTTGAGGCTTGGATTTAGGAATCTGAAGATATGTCTTCCTTGCTATTGTTTTTATTTTTAAGATCCTACAAAATAATTTGGGGCATTGCCAGGAATCTGCATTGCTTGCTGTGTGATGTACTGAGTTTATTTATTTATTTATTTTTAAATTTTATTGTTGTTGTTTTACATCCATCCCTTTTTTGCTCCCCTCTGTCCCCCTCCCCACCCACCCTTTCCCCCCAAAGTCAATCCCACCTGTTGTCCATGTCCATGGTTCCTTTATACTAGGTTCTTGTCTAAGCTGCTCCCCATCTTTGCCTCTGCCTCCCCCCTCCCCCCAACCCCTTTCCCCCTGACCCCTGCAGGCCTATTCCTTGTATTCATACACTTGGTTCTGTTTTGCTTGTTGTTAGTTTTGCTCATTATTGTCCCGTAATGGGTGAGAACATATGATACCTGTCCTTCACTGACTGGCTTATTTCACTAAGCATAATATTCTCCAGTTCCATCTGCTGGGGTTTTTTAATGAGCAAATTTGTAACTACCCCTTTCTGAAGCAGGGTGGGTAGAATTCACCTGTCTCATTTGCTTAGCTATTTTGAGCATCTTTGCTTCTTGATCTTGTAGACATGGAGTGAATATAAGGGAGGCACTACTTTCTCTGATGACAAAGTGGGTACATTTATGACCTGGACAGTGTGGCTTAGTTGATTGGAGCGACATCCCATTGCCAAGGGGTTGCAGGTTCAATTCCAGATCAGGGCACAAGCCTAGGTTGTGTGTTCATCCCCTGTCTGGGTGCATACAGGAGACAGCCAACTCAGTGTTTGTCTCCCTTCCTTTCTACCTCTCTCTCTAAAAAACAATGAAAAAAATGTCCTTGAGTGAGGATTTTTTAAAAAATGGGTACATTTGTGTTTCTAGGTGACAGTTGCTAGGTAGAATTCAATTAAATATTTGAAAACATTTTATTATTGTGTTGGTGAAAATTTTACCAACCATCGTCTTTGCACTTTGACTTTTTGGGTTAACATTTCTAAATATCAGGAAGAGAATATATTTTAAACAGTTTAACTCTCTTCCTGTTACATATTCAGATAATCGCTGTTCTTTTTGATGCATCAGTAACAAAGAGAATTTGACATTGGCTTTGCCCCTGCTAATCTTGATGAGAGATTTATGATGTTAGTTCAATAACTGCATACCTTCCTTGACTAGTTAGGTTTCAAAATCATCTTGGCTTAAGAAATTGTCTCTCTCTTTATAGACAATTTATTTATTGTTATTTTATTTTTATTTTTAAAAAAAAATATTTTATTTCATTATTTTTAGAAAGAGGGGAAGGGGAGAGGCAGAGAGGGAGAGAGACATCAATGTATGGTTGCATGTCACCTGCCTCCAGCCACAGACCTGACTGGAGACCTGGTTTGCAACCTGGTTATGTGCCCTGGCTGGGGAATCGAACCTGCAACCTTTGGGTTCGCAGGCCGGAGCCTTATCCACTGTGAAAACTATTTATTTTTAGAGGGGAAGGGAGGGAGAAAAAGATTAAGAGAAACATCAAAGTGGAGAGAAACATTGATATGCAAGAGATACATTGATCAGTCACCTCTTATAGGTGCCAGTTGGAAACCTGGCATGTAACTAAGAATCAAAACTGCAGACCTTTCGTTTTGCCAGCATTCAATCCACTGAGCCACACAACTAGGACAGAAATTTGTCTCTCCGTTTTTTCCCAAATCATAACAAATTATTTCTTAAAGTATATTTTATTGATTATACTGTTACAGTTGTCTCAGTTTTCTCTTTGCCCCTCTCTGTGCAGTACCTCCCTTCAGTAATGCCCCACTCCCTTAGTTCGTGTCCATAAGTCACGAGTATAAGTTCTTTAGCTTTTCCATTTCCTATACTATTCTTAATGTTCCTCTCTGTTTATTTTGTACTTACTAGTTGTGCTTCTTGATCCCTGCACCTTTCCCCCTCCCCAATGACAACTCTTTATATGACTGCCATATCTACAGCACTGTTCCTATTCTAGTTGCTGAATTTGTTTTTGTTTTTTGTTTTTCGATTCATCTATTGATAGCTACGAGTTTGTTGTCATTTTACTGTTCATAGCTTTGACCTCTTTTTTTTTTTTAAGATTTTATTATTTTTCAGAGAGAAGGGAAGGGAGAGAGGCAGAGCGGGAGAGAGACATCGATATATGGTTGCCTTTCACCTGCCTCCAGCTATGGATCTGGCTGGAGACCTGGCTTGCAACCTGGTTATGTTGCCCTAGTTGGGAATCAAACCAGTGACCTTTGGATTCACAGGCCAACACTTTATCCACTGTGCCACCAGCCAGGGCTGATCTCCTTTTTCTTGAATGTGTTCCTTTAACATGTCATATAAGAGGTTGGTGATGATGAATTCCTTCAGCTTTACCTTGCCTGGGAAGCACTTTATCTGCTCTTCCATTCTAAATGATAACTTTGCTGGGCAGAACCATCTTGGTTGTAGGTCTTTGCTTTTCATCACTTTGAATACTTCTTGTCAGTCTCTTCCTGCCTATGAAGTTTCTTTTGAAGAATCAGCTAACATTCTTATGGGAATTCCTTTGTATGTAACTATTCTTTTCTCTTGCTGCCTTTAACATTCTCTCTTTTTCTTTAACCTTTGGCATTTTCATTATGATGTGTGTTGGTGTGGTCCTGTTTGGGTCCAAATCACTTGGGACACTTTGTGTAATCTGGACTTGTGTTTCTATTTCCTTCTGTAAATTAGGAAAGTTTTCCTTCATTATATTTTCACATAAGTTTTCAATTTCTTGCTCTCCTCTTCTCCTTCTGGCACCCCTATGATTTGGATGTTGGTATGTTTAAAGTTGTCTCAGAGGTTCCTAAGTCTCTCCTCATTTTTTTTCAATTCTTGTTTCCTCATTCTATACTGTGTGACTTATTCTTTTTTTCTTTCTTTCTTATGTTCAAGTAGTTGATTTGAACCCTGGCTTCCCTCCCTTCACCATTGGTTTTGTGTGGATTTTTCTTCATTTCACTTAGTATATAGCCTTCACTTCTTTCTATGTTTGCTCTACCCAATCATGTCTGTAAAGTCTGTGAGCATTGTTATCACTAGTGTTTTGAACTTTGCATTTGTTAGGTTGGCTGTCTCCTTATCACTTACTTCTCCCCCTAGAGCCTTGATCTGCTTCCTCTTTTGGGCATCCTACTCTGTGTCCTCAACTCGACAGGCTCCTGTGTTTGCCTCTGTGTCTTAGGTAGAACTGTTATACCTGTTACTTGTTCTGTCCCCATCCAGTGCAGTTGGGCTTTTATCTGTATGAGTACTGAAATATTTCTTATCAAAGCCCCCAAGGACCTCTCTTTGGCCAGACTGAATACAAAATTCTCAATTGTCAACCTATTAAACCTTTGGGCAGCATTCCTTCTTGAAACACTTTTTTTGGATTCTGTAACACTACAGCCTACCTGCTTTTTTCTTAACTTCTTGGTTATTAATTTTCAGTATTCTGTATGACTTTCCTTTGCTTAACTCTCCTGAATGTTGGAGTCACCTACGAGTTTACCTTTGGCTTCCTGTTGTATATGTATACTCTTCTTAGGTGATATCATCTATCTGCCAAATATTACTAAATCTGTCTTTAATACTGACTTTCTTTTTCAAAAAAATTTATTGTTGTATTACATTTGTTCCATTTTATCCCCCGTTGCTCTCCCCTGCCCCACCCACCCAGTCTCCTTTCCCCACAGTGAATCCCCAAATGTTGTCCATGCCCATGGGTCATCTATACTAGTTCCTTGACCAAATTCTTCCCCTTCTTTGCCCCTTTCTCCCCTTGCCTCCTTCTCTCTGGTCACTGTCATTCTGCTACTTGTTTCCATGCCCCTGATTCTATTTTGCTTGTTTATTTATTTTGTTCATTAGGTTCCTCCATTAGGTGAGATCATATGGTATTTGTCTTTCAATGGCCTATTTCATTAAGCATGATACTCTCCAGGTCCATCCATGTTGTTGCAAAAGGTAGGAGTTCTTTCTTTCTGTTGCATAGTATTCCATTGTGTAAATGTACCAGTCTGTTTTTTGATCCAATCATCCACTGATGGGCACTTTGGCTGTTTTTAGCACTTGGCTATTGTAAATAGAGGTGCTATGAACATAGGGGTACGTAGGTTCTTCTGAATTTAACCCTGACTGTTTCTTGTAATCCCAAGCTTGTATAACCAGCTGCCTACTTGACATTTCCACTTGGCCTATAATAACAGTGGTTAGTGTTTATTGAGTATTTACAGTGTTCTGAGTACTTCACATATGGTCACCTAATCTTTTTTTTTTTAAGATTTTATTTCATTATTTTTTAGAAAGAGGGGAAGAGAGAGAGGCAGAGAGGGAGAGAGACATCAATGTATGGTTGCGTTTCACCAGCCTCCAGCCACAGACCTGACTGGAGACCTGGTTTGCAACCTGGTTATGTGCCCTGGCTGGGGAATCGAACCTGCGACCTTTGGGTTCAAAGGCCGGCGCCTTTTCCACTGTGCTACCAGCCAGGGCTTGGTCACCTAATCTTGACCACCCTCTGAGGCAGCCACTACTATTCCCAGGCAAGGAAACAAGGATGCATTGAGGGACTTTGATATTTAATAGGTATCTTAGACTTACCATGTCCAAAAGTATTGATTTTCTTCTTTCTCCATATTTTGGAATGACTCTGCTACTTACCCAATTGGTCAGGCCTGAAATTTAAATTATCATTAATTTCTCTTTCATTCATATTCCAAGTAACCTATCACAAAAGACTCTGCACTACCTACAAAATACCTTCAATCCAACTACTTCTCATCCATCCTACTGCTTTGTCATCTCCTTGCTTGGCTTCTTTCCTCACCAAAGGTCATTTTTCACATAGCAACCATGTACTCCAAGAGTAAGTCATTCAAATCTTATTCCCACTCTTGAAATTCATCCCTTCCCTACCCCTAATAAATCTAAATTCCTTTCTGTGGCCAACAAAGCCATATGGGAACTGGCCTCTGCTCAAGTCTGCTTCTTCAGCACCATCTCTCATTCTGACTTGTGGTGCTGCAGAGCCACCCAGTCCTCTTTGTCACACATGACTTGCTTGTTTCTGTCTGTGGGCCATGTCACTTATTGTCTGTCAGTGGAATAGTACCTTATTGTCTGTCAGTAGAATAGTACCGTGCCTAGATCTTTATATGTCTTTGTCTCATCATTTAGGTTGAAAGCAGTGTTCAGCAAATGTTTTTCTGCTAAGGGCCAGATACTCTCTGTTGAAACGGCTCAACTGTGTTGTTTAGTATAAAAGCAGCCACAGATAGTACATGAACAAACGTATGTGGTTGTATTCTCATAACACTTGTGGGCAATGAAATTTGAACTTCATGTAATTTTCATGTGCACAAAATATTCTTTTGATTTTCATTTAGCCATTTTAAAATGTTTAAAAACTATTCTTAGTTCATGGACTGAACAAAAACAGGTGGTAGGCCAGATTTGGTCTGTGGGCCATAGTTTGCTAATCCTTGGTAAACCATCACCATAGAGAACCCCTTCCTGACCACCTATGTGTCAACCCCCCACAGTTAACCCTCATTATTCCTTATTACTCTGGTTTCTTTATTTGTTATATGTTTATTTTCTATCTCCACTAGAGTTAGCCCCACGGAGCGGGGGTTTTTATCATGCTTTCATCTTTGTATCTTCAGAGCCTCTAACTGTGTGTGGGGCTATATACTCATTAAGTTGTGGCTGAGGGATTGAATGTCGGTCACATTTGAATTATGGTTGTAGACTGCTATCAGGCATCCCTTTATTCAGTCTCTATCCTACTCTGATTTGTGTGTGTCTCTGTGTGTACTATTTTCAGAATAAACTTGAAACACACTTAGGCTCCCTGCTGTTTATTGTGTCAGTTATGGTGGTTACATTCTAAACTGGGCAAGTTTCTGAGAACTTATTTGTGGCTACCCCTTTCTGATCCAATCAGTTTTTACAATTCTTTGCATCTGATTTTCTACTTCTCATTATTCCCCTTTCCATTTATTCTTAATCAACCATTGCCCATGATTTGTTTCCTTCAAAGCTGCACTTAAAAAAAAAAAAATCTGTAGGTAGTGAGCCTCTTTGAGGATCTGAAGAAATCTTGTTTCATACCAGACAGAAGCCCATATAATCAAAGTTTTGCTTGTGATTTTAGAGGAATTTCTAAGCCTGCTTTTGCCCATGATCTTTTCTGCAATCAAATTCATGCTTAGCATGTTTCCTCAGGGAAGTGAATTACCCTTCCTTGTGCTTTGTATGTATTCCCTCCCAGTGCTGACCTCCCATCCCTTTTGCATTTATTACTGCTTTGGTTTAAGGACTTTTTTCTCTTTTTTCCCTGCTGATATGTTCTCCTTCAGTATATAAACATAATCATCTAAAAAAAAGAATCTTCCTGAACTGGTCTTACTTAGCTTGTGCCCTAGCTCTCCTTCCCCATATAACTGAGTTTTTTCAAAACAGTAGTCTATACCTAATTCCACTTTGTCACTTCCTACTCACACCTCAACCCATTGCACTTTTCTTGCCTCTAACAATATGGCATTGAAAGTGGTCTTGGATGGTCAGTCATAGGGAGTTCCTTTGTAGGTAACTAACTGCTTTTCTCTTGCTACTTTTTTTTTTTTTTTAAGATTTTACTTACTTTTTTTCAGAGAGAGGGGAAGGGAGACAGGCAGAGAGGGAGAGAAACATCAATATATGGTTGCCTTTTACCTGCCTCCAGCTACAGATCTGGCTGGAGACCTGGAGTCATAGGTGGCTCATCTCTGACTCTGCCAGACCCCGAACACATGTTTTTGTTTTTTTTTAATTATTCTTTTTTTTTACTTTTTTAAGATTTTATTTATTACTTTTAGAGAGAGGGGTAGGGAGAGAGGCAGAGAGGGAGAAAGACATCAATGTATGGCTGCCCCCTGCCTGTCTCCAGCCACGGACCTGACCGGAGACCTGGCTTGCAACCTGATTATGTGCCCTGACTAGGAATCAAACCAGCGACCTTTGGGCGTGCAGGCTGGTGCCTTTATCCACTGTGCCACCAGCCAGGCCCCTTTTTTTTTTTTTTAATAAAGATTTTATTTATTATTTTTAGAGAGAGGGGAAGGGAGAGAGGCAGAGAGGGAGAGAAACATCAATGTATGGTTACCTTTCACCTGTCTCCAGCTAAGGACCTGACTGGATACCTGGCTTGCAACCTGGTTATGTGCCCTGACTGGGAATTGAACCAGTGACCTTTGGGTTCGCAGGCTGGCGCCTTACTGTGCTACCAGCCAGAGCTGAACACGTTTTTTAATCCCCTGTGTTCCACTCGTCCAATACCTATTGATTTACTCAGGACTCTGAGGATCCATCAGGACTGTGCTGCAACTAACTGAGCCACCTGGAGAGGGTGGCTTAATTACAGTTGATGTACAGTATTATATTAGTTTCAGGTGTACACCTGTGTGATTAGACATTTACATGACTTATGAAGTGATCACCCAGATGAATCCAGTACCCATCTGACACTCTACATAGCTATTACAATATTATTTCCCTATGTTGTACTTTATATTCCCATGACTATTCCAATTTCTACTTCTGAATCCCTTCACCTTTTTAAAAAAGATTTTATTCATTATTTTACAGGGAGAAAGGAAGAGAGGGAGAGAAATATCAATGTATGGTTACCTTTCACCTGCCTCCAGCTGGAGACCTGGCTGGAGACCTGGCTTGCAACCTGGTTATGTTACCCTGGCTGGGAATCAAACCACCTATCTTTGGGTTCGCAGGCCGGCGCCTTAACCACTGTACCACCAGCCAGGGCCCCTTTCACCTTTTAAACCCATCCATCCCCCAACTATCTTCCTATCTGTCAAAATGTTCTCTGTGAGTCTGTTCTGTTTTTTCATAGCTTTTGTTTTTTAGATTCAACATATAAGTGAAATTATCCGGCATTGTCTTTTTCTGCCTGACTTATTTTAATATTTTATTTATTGTTTTTAGGGAGAGGGGAAGGGAGAGAAGCAGAGAGGGAGAGAGACATCAGTGTATGGTTGCCTTCCACCTGCCTCCAGCCACAGACCTGGCCGGAGACCCGGCTTGCAACCTGGCCACATGCCCTGGCTGGGATCAAACCAACCACCCTTGGGTTCCCAGGCCAGCGCCTTATCCATTGAGCCATCAGCCAGGGCTGACTTGTTTAAAATTTTTTTTAAATTTATTTTTTAGTAGGGGGAAGGAAAGAAACATCAATGTGTGAAAGAAGCATTGATCAATGGCCTCTTGCACACCCCCAACTGGGGACACACCCCAAAACCCAGCCATGTGCCTTTCCTGGAAATTGAACCAGTGTCCCTTCAGTTTGAGGTTTGGTGATCAACCCAGTGAGCCACACCAGCCAGGACTGTCTGGCTTATTTTAACAAGTGCTAGATACTCTAGGTCCAAGCAGGTTGTTGCAGGTAATAAGATTTCATTCTGTTTTATGTCTGAGCCATATTCCATTGTATATATACACCACTTTTTTTTTTTTTAAATTTTATTGTTGTATTACATCCATCCCCTTTTTGCTCCTCTCTGTCCCCCTCCCCACCCACCCATTCCCCCCAAAGTCAATCCCACCTCTTGTCCATGTCCATGGTTCCCCCATACTAGGTTCTTGTCTAAGCTGCTCCCCTTCTTTGCCTCTGCCTCCCCCCTCCCCCAACCCCGTTCCCCCTGATCACTGAAGGCCTATTCCTTGTATTCATATACTTGGTTCTGTTTTGCTTGTTGTTAGTTTTGCTCATTATTGTCCCATAATGGGTGAGATCATATGATATTTGTCCTTCACTGACTGGCTTATTTCACTGAGTTCCATCCACGTTGTTGCAAAGGGTACAAGTTCCTTCTTTTTTTCTGCTATATAGAATTCCATTGTGTAAATGTACCAAAGTTTTTTGATCCAATCATCCACTGATGGGCACTTAGGCTGTTTCCAGCACTTGGCTATTGTAAATAGTGCTGCTATGAACATAGGTGTACATAGGTTCTTCTGAATTGGTGTTTCAGGATCCTTTGGGTATAGTCCAAGTAGTGGAATTGCTGGATCAAAAGGCAGTTCCATTTTTAGTTTTTTAAGGAAACCCTATACTGTTTTGCACAGTGGCAGCACCAGCCTGCATTCCCACCAACAGTTCATGAGGGTTCCCTTTGCCCCACATCCTCGCCAAGACTTGTTGTTTGTTGATTTGTTGATGATTGCCATTCTGACAGGTGTGAGGTATACATCACTTCTTTATTCCCCTCTTAATGATATTTAGATAGGTTGCTTCCATATCTTGGCTATTATAAATAAGGCTACAATAAACATATGGATGTATATGTCTTTTTGATTTCATGGTTTGGTGTCTTTGGATAGATATCCAGAAGTGGAATTGCTGGGCCCTTTGTCTCTTATTATAGCCTTTGTTTAAAGTTTATTTAGTCTGGTAGAAATATTGCTACCCTATTTTTCTTACTTGTTTCAATTTTCATGAAATATTTTTTCCATCCCTTTACTTTTCAGTCTGTCTTTCATTCTGAAGTGAGTCTCTTATAGAGAATATATGTCATGTTTTGTTATCCTTTCAGCCACTGTGCATCTTTTGATTGAAGCAATTAATCCATTTGCATTTAAAGTAATTGTTAATAGGCATGTAGTTATTGCCACTTTATGATTCATATCTTTTAATCTTAAAGAAGAAACTAACATTTCTTGTAATACTTGTTTGGTGGTAATGAACTTCTTTAGCTTTCTTTTGTCTAGGAAACTCTATCTGTCTATTGATTTTAAATGATAGCTTCACTAAGTAGAGTAATCTCAGTTGTAGGTTCTTACTTGTCATCACTTTGAATATTTCATGCCCTTGTGGCCTGCAAAGTTTCTGTTGAGAAATTAGCTGACAGTCATGGGAGTTCCTTTGTAGGTAACTAACTGCTTTTCTCTTGCTACTTTTTTTTTTTTTTTTTTTTTTTTTTTTTTTTTTTTTTTTTTTTTTTTTTTTTTTTTTTTTTTTTTTTTTTTTTTTTTTTTTTTTTTAAGATTTTACTTACTTTTTTTCAGAGAGAGGGGAAGGGAGACAGGCAGAGAGGGAGAGAAACATCAATGTATAGTTGCCTTTCACCTGCCTCCAGCTACAGACATGGCTGGAGACCTGGCTTGCAACCTGGTTATGTTGCCCTGGCTGGGAATCGAATCAGCAACCTTTTGGTTTGCAGGCCAGCACCTTCCACTTCACCACCAGCCAGGGCTTTCTCTTGCTACTTTTAAGATTCTCTCTTTGCCCTTAGCCTTTGGTATATTTTGTTTGTTTGTTTGTTTGTTTGTTTTTTGCTTATATCACAAATCCTGTAATTTTTTTTTTCTTTTTTTTTTAAGATTTTATTTACGTTTTTGGAGAGAGGTTAAGGGGGAAAAAGAGAGGGAGAGGAACATCAGTGTGTGAGAGATACATGATTGCCTCTTGGGCTCCACCAACTGGGGACGAGGCCCACAACCCAGGCACGTGCCCTGATTGGGAATTGAACTGACAACCTGTCAGTTTGCAGGCCGATTCTCAATTCACTGAGTCACACCAGCCAGGACTGATTTGTTTTTCATCTTCATCCACCCAAGGACAAGCTGAGTGATTTTTAAAGAGAGGGAGAAGGAGAGAGACACTGAGACATCAAGACACTGACCTAAGAAAGAAACACCAATTGGTTGCCTTTTATATGTGCTCTAACCAGGAATTGCGCCTGCATCCTAGGTATGTGCCCTGACCAGGGATGGAACCCACAGCCTCTGGTATATGGGACCACGCTCCAACCAACTGAGCCACTGACCAAGGTCCAAATTGCTGGGGTTTTTTTAAAAAAAGATTTTACTTATTTTTTAGAGAGAAGAGAAGGGAGGGAGAAAGAAAGGGAGAGAAGCATAAATGTGTGATTGCTTCTCATGTATCCCCAGCTGGGGACTAGGACCACAATGTAGGCATATGCCCTGACTGGGAATCGAACCAGTGACCCTTTGATTGCAGGCAAGCACTAAATCCACTGAGCCACACCATCCAGGCTTCAAATTGCTGTTTTAATTCTTATCTTTACTGTTGATTCCCTGTAAGTTATTACTCATTATAGTTAATGTCTCCTTCATTTCTGATGGATCCTTTCTACGGTTTCTATGTCCTTTTTTATGCTGTTGAAGTTCTACCTTCACCTCCCCTTCCCTTAAGTTCCATGAGCCACCTGAGCCAGTGTCTGAACTCTGCATCTGGTAGATTGCTTATCTCCCTTTTATTTAGTTCTTTTTCTGGAATTTTGTTCTCTTCTTTAATTTGGGCCATGTTTCTCTGTCCCTTCATTTTGGCTGCCTTCCTGTATTTGTTTCTATATGTTAGGTAGGACTGCTACATCTCCTGGTCTTGGTAAAGTAGTAGGTGTTTTATAGATCCCAGCAGCACAATCTCCCTGTTACCGGGCTGGCCATTCCAGATGTGCTCTTCGTGTGCAGTGTGTGCATCCTCCTGTTATAGTTGAGGCTTCATTGCTATTGGCACATCAGCAGGAGAGATTGGCCATGAAGCTGATTCATTGCAAGGACTGGCTGCCACCACTGTGAAGGAGCAGTTGTGCAGGGGTCAACCTCATACAGCAGAATTCACTTTAGTGGGTCCAGGCTGAGTCCATCTATTGAGTGTGTCACTTGTGAAGGTGGTTGGGTGGTGCTTCAGCATAGTCTGAGGCTGTCCACGGGTACGCTGGCTCTGGGTCCTCCTTTGAGGTGTAGACCAAGTTCAGGTGCTGCTTGTACCCTGCCTGAGGTCACCCAGAGTGAGCTACAGAGCAATTTGCAGATGGCTGCTATTTGTGCTAGGTGTGAGGTACCCAGGAAAGGTCACGTTGTGAACCAAGACTAATTACCTAGTGCTGGGCCTGGGCTTAGCAAGGATATGGGACAGAATGTGCAGAGACCAAGTGCTGCTAGCTTGAGTGATTTCTTTTTAAAAGAAAAGTCAGCAGCATATGCCACGTCAGATTATTCGGGTGGAAAAGCCACTGGAGTGGGGCTTGGGTGGTTCTGGGTCTTGGGTAATCACCAGTGCAGTATATACTGTGTTAGCCAGGTTGATAAAGCCCCAAATATGGCCCTGCCTGCTGGCTATGCAGGGAGCAGTGCGGGGGACTCAGTGAAGGAATGATGGCCTCTGTCTGCACCTTTGTCTGGGAGAAAGCTGACCCTCCAGCTTCTTCCTTTATGTCCCTGCTGCCTTTCTAGATTCTGCCCTAGTACTGGGGCTCAGAGGGAGTGATTGTGAGTGAGTCCATGCCATGGGTGCTGGGAATCAGGAGCCTTCTGTCTCATTCTGCTGGTTTTTACAACCAGAAATTTGGGGGACTTTGTTTCCCAGCACTGGGACCCTTGGTTGGGGTCCTGATGTGGAGCTGGGGCCCCTGTATCCTCAGGGGTGACTTCTGTAGCTAAAATACCCTTTCTAGTTTTTGACTGCCACTTGTGGGTGTGGAACCAAGCCTGTCTGCGTCTCTACCCCTCCTCCCAGTCTCTTGTGTGGCTGCTTCTTTACATCCTTGGTTACAGGACTTCTGTGCAACTAGATTTCAGGTGATTCTAAATGATGATTGTTTTGTTGTTTAGTTGTGATTTTGATGTGGTTGTGGCAGGCTCCCAGTACCATGTTTTAGTACACTGCCATCTTGACTGCTCCTTTATTGCATTCATAACTACTGGAAGCTAAGTATGATGTCATAGTATTTTATAGTGCTGAACTTGACAAGGAGGTAAAGTGAAAATATTGGGAGATCTAGTCTTCAAGGACATCATTGTTTGGAAGGAATAGGTGTGATGGCTCTTTCCTTTGCTCAGTCTTGGAATGCTCTACTAATCAGAGTGCTGTATTGGAAGGAGAATGTGTGATGAATGGCTGTTTGGGCCCAGTTCCCAGGAAAAGTTATGTGTAACATGGTTTCTCCTGTATGCTGTCTCTTCAGGGTGCCCAGGGTTATGATGTTTGCCATAGTACCAAACATGGATTTAATTGGAATTCCTTTTGTTGTCTTTTTTGTAGACGTTTGGCATTAGTTTTTAGTTTCTAGGCAAGTCTAAATCCTTCAGAAGCCAGAACTGTTGCCTTATTTACTAAATCTTCCAGGAATCCCAGTGTTTAAAGTGGGTGATGGGAGCAAGATGAGAGTTAGGAAGGACTTTGATTACAGCACGCTTTTGCAGGAATTCCTTCCCTGTGCTTGCTGAAGTTGGCTTTCCTTAAAATTTTTAGAGCTCTTATGTATGGAATTGAAAGTTCAGAGTTAGAAGACTAGAGAGAGCTCTTTAGCATTGCAATGATAGTTTTTATTTTTGGCTGAATCATCTGGATTATGTAAAACAGTGGGTGCTTTTTAAAAAAGATTATTTTTTATTTAAAAAAATATTTTATTTCTTAACTTTTATTTCTTTATTTTTAGGAAGAGGTGAAGGAAGGGAGAGAGAGAGGGAAAGAAATATCATTGGGTGGTAGCCATTCACATGTCTTCAGTTGGGGACTTGGCCAGAAACCCAGGCGTGTGCCCTGACTGGAAAATGAACCAGCAATCCTTTGGTTTGCAGGCAGGAGTTCAATCTTCTGAGCCACACTGGCCAAGGCTATTTAGTTGTTTTTTGTTTTGTTTTGTTTTAAGAGAGGGGAAGGGAAGGAGAAAGGGAGAGAAATAATCAACATGTCAGAGAAACATCAGTGGGCTGCCTCTTATACAGGTCCCAACTGGGAATTGGGCCACAACCCAGGCTTGTGCCCTGACCAGGAATCAACCCGTTACCTTTCACTTTGTGGGAACCAATTGAGCCACTCCAGTCAGGACAGTATTTTCTTTCTTTCTCTCTTCCTTTCTTTCTTTTTTTAAGATTTTAATTATTATTTCCAGAAAGAGAAGAAGGGAAAGAGGCAGAGAGGGAGAGAACATCAATGTATGATTGCCTTTCACCTGCTAGCCACAGACCTGGCTGGAGACCTGGGTTTTTCTTTTTTTAAGATTGTATTCATTATTTTTAGAGAGAAGGGCAGGGAGGGAGGAAGAAAAGGAAAGAAACATCAATGGATGGTTGCCTTTCACCTGCCTCCAGCTGGGGACCTGGCTGGAAACCTGGCTTACAACCTGGTTATGTGCCCTGACTAGGAATCAAACCTGCCACCCTTGCAGGCCAGTGCCAATCCACTGAGCCACACCAGCCAGGGCCAGTACTTCTTTTTTAAAGCATGCTTCAAGAAGTCAATTGATATTTAAAGTGGAAATAAAGTTCTTTTGTGGAAATAGTATTTTTGGACTACTCATTATTTTTTCAACTTTAAGATCATAGAAAAGAGTTAATGTGTTCTGCCATTTTAGAAAATACAGTACTTGCAAACTTGAAACATTGGCAGAGGTAGTTATCACTTGACAGCTCAATACTACTGTTTTGAAGCACACTGCAATTAAGATCATAGAGGTACATTTTGTGAAAGTTTGAAATAAAGAAAAGTGACTCACTAAGATTGCTGATAATAAATATAGCAATGTGGATCACTTATATTTCTTTTACAGATTAATAATTTTTTTGTCACCTATTTGTTACTTTTTCTGTTATTGTGTGGATAGTTGATAGAACTATCTTTCATTGCAGCACTTGGAGCATGAAATTCATGCACTTAGCAATGTAGTCCCCTGGTAAGTGTTGGCCTCAGATGTCTTTGAAATGCATGCATTAGCATCTTTGAAATGCATGCATTAGCAGGTTGTTCAATGAGGATAAGATGCAGGAAAATAATGAATTAAATCAGAAATTTTAAAGACATGGAAATGGTCATCATGTTACTTTAATAGTAGTTGAAAAAATAGCAGATTTTTTACTGAAGATGGCTTACTGGAGTCCTTTAAATATAGTTTTAAACTACAACTATATGGTAGAAAATTCATTGTAACTAACTGATCTTAGTCAAGTCTTTTGGCCTCTGAGCTTCAGTTTCTAAAACCACGTCATTAATGGTTATTGTTTTACATTTTTATTTCCTCATTACAGCAGTTCCATAAAGAAATTAAGATATAAAACTAATATCAAACAGCCTGCATATGCTAGAACTGATGCCTCACATGGGTCCCTTGCTCTCAGTGATGTCATGTGCTAACAAATGGGAGGATTGGACTGCCCCCTCTAAAATTCTAAGATGGTGTAATTTTTAAGGGTGTTTTATTTATATTTATTATTTTTAGAGATAGGGAGAGAAATATTGATTGGCTGCCTCTCATAGGCACCCCAACCTACGATCGAAACCAAAACCCAGGTATGTGCCCTGACTGGGAATCTGAAAAGGCAACCTTTTGGTTTGTGGAACTATGCCCAACTAACTGAGCCACAGCAGGGCTTTTCTTTTGTTTGTTTGTTTTTAGCATCATCCGAGACACTTACCATGGACTGCTTTTCTCAAAGTACATTTTAGGATTGTTATTTTAAATGCCTTTTTTCCTGCCTAAAAGTAAATTTACAATATGGAACTTCCTTTATTGTGGTAAGGTTGTTGAGTTAATTGTGTCTTGTGAGTTTGTGTTTGTTTGTGTTTGTTTTTTTTGGCAATGTTGTAGTTTACAAGTATAAACCCTGAAAAATCATTCTGGAAATTTATTTGGGATTAAGTTCCACATGTCTCAGGATATCCTAACTTGTTTTAAGATGAAGAGAGAGACTTTATTTTCATTTTCACAAATGATGTTCACAATAGAATTTATTTTAAATATTATTTAATAATTAAAGAGACTGTAAAAATAGTATGCATTCTTTAAATTTAGGTTTAATTCTTAGAATTATAGTACTTTACAAAGAAATCTTTTTGAAAAGAATAATTACAGATTTTCTTTCTTCTTTTTTTAATTTTAATTTTATTGTTGTATTACATTCATCCCCCTCCCCCCTCCCACTCACCCTCCCCTCCCCACCCCCACCAGCAACAATCCCACTTGTCAGCACCCATGGGTCATCCGTGCTTGTTCCTTGACTATAAACTGCTCCCCTTCTTTGCCGCCTCCTCCCCCTCCCCTCTGCACACTGAAGGTCTGTTCCTTATTATATTCATGTCTCAGGTTCTATTTTGCTTGTTTTGTTCATTATTTCTCAAATAGTTAAATGCTTCAATAATTTTAACAATTTAAGAGCAAGAACCCTTTTAGATTCTAATGATAATTGTCTCAGTTGCAATTATATATTCACAGTTTTGGCCTCAAACATTTTACCCCTCAAAAGCATTTAAGAGCTGAACCTGCTAATTTGTCTAAAAGGTTGCATGTGTTTTTTCATATATTCCTGGTTAATGAGAGATTAAACAGATTAGCACCTGAATCAAGCTTTAAACTAACTGGGGAAAACAAGTCCTCAGAAAATCCATAGATACAGCCCACATACATGTGGTCTTTGTTTTTGAGAGGAAAATTGGGGGCTTTAATTTGTATCACTATACATTGGAAGTTCAAGAAAATCTGTCTTTTGTTCCTTATTTTTTCCCCCCTTGTTTGGTGTGGATTTTGTTACTGGAATCTGAAATTCTATTTCATCTCTCTCTGGAAGTTAACTCTTAGTCTCTGAATCAGTGAATTTCTATTAATCAGTTTGTTGAAATAGACCGTCTTTTTGTGAGAACTTGTTCAAAATAGTTTTAATCCTTGTTTGTTTGTTTGTTTTTAAAATCAAGGGCAGGTTCAGAGTTAGAAGTAAGAAGTTTTTGCCTTTTCTAAGCATAACTGAAAATAAGGTGCTTCTCTACATTATGTCTGAATGAATTTCACCCTATATGTGGTCAACTCATGATCCTTTTCACAGATGCTGCTGCCCACCATTAAGTCTCTCATCACAGGGCATTTTAAAATGATGCCATAAAATGCCATCTTTGGGTCTCAGATGTACAGAAATCACATCTAGATGTCAGTTCCTAAATTAAGGAATTGATGATTATGGCAACTTCAGTCTCTATTATTATTTAGTAAATCAGAGATTATGATATTATTTATATTACTCCTTATGTGTTTGTAGACTTAACTATTTGTTGAAAAGATATTTTCTATTGGGGGCTGTATATTTCTGCCATTGTACTGATTTGAATACTTGAATTAAAATTGGTCTTTAATTGTTTTGTGCTGCATCTATATTTTGAACTTTAGGACTGTCCCCTGGGTCCTATGCACCAAAGCTGACATTTCAATGCATTGTTCAGTTACACACAGCTCCTGTTTGTAATAAAGCTGTATGTCTGGGTCCATTTATTTCAATGGCAGCTATTTTAAATATCCATGTAAATAATGATTAATATGTAAAAGATAATTTTTTAAATTCATTTGTGTCTCTGGGCATTTTAGGACTTGTTCACATTAATGTTTTGGTTTCTGATTTTAAAATAATTTTCCTTTGTTGTAGGATGAGCAGTTCTTAGGTTTTGGCTCAGATGAAGAAGTCAGAGTACGAAGTCCTGCAAGGTCTCCTTCAGGTATGGCCAGTTAAGCTTATGGTGCCTTTAAGTTTTGTTTGTTAAGAGACTATGATTTCCCCTTACCTTCTTTGTACATAAAGGATGGTCTTAAATAGTAGGGATTTTTCTTTTTTTCTTTTTTGTAAATCCTTCCTTTTCCCTTACACTAAGTAAGAAATGGCTTGTGAAATATAGCTCTTCATGGGGCCGACTCTGTCATGTTTCTCTGTGGGAACTACCTGTGTATGACAGGTGGACATCCATGGGAAGTTTGAAGGAGAGCTAGACTCTTCTCTGTTCTGCTTTTTCTCCTTGTCCACCAAAAGCTTTTAAAAGTTGGATAGAAGAGGTCTTCAAAATTAACAAAGCCTTGTGAGTGGCCACGTTCAGATTCACCATGATGTTAAGGATCTTGTGATATATCTGGGTAGGAGTTTATTTTGGTAATTCACAACCCTTTTTGATGGATTTCTCTTTAAGTTTTTTTTTTGTTGGCTGTTAGTCTACCTTGAATGTTGTCTTGGTTTTAAAAAAACACATCTGGATAGAGGATTCATTATTTAAGAAAGGAAACAGTTTCTCTGTTGTCTCAGTCTGTTACCTTTGTTGTAATTAGTATATATTGAGAAAAGATTTGTGAATCCTTAATCTGTTAAGAGAAGTCTCAAGTTAATTGATAAGGAAGACAATTATATTTAGAAAGATAAACAAGTCCACTATTGATTTCTGTTCTGTTAGAAGGTTAGTTCCATAGTCTAAAATGTTCATAATGGCTTATATACATCTCTTTTGGTGCCTGTTAGGGAAGGTTTTAAGTCTCAGAAGAATGTTGAGTTATATATAACATTAAAAAAGTCTTGAGGGAAGAGAAGATGTGATAGCTAGGCAACTCTTAATACATTTAGAAAATAAAAGTTTATACAAAAAATTTTAGGAAAATTTTGTTTTCTTGAGCGACTTGATAAGTAACACATTGAGCCAACTTATAAATTGTTGAGTTCTTTTGTTTAGAAGAAATACAATTTAGTAAATTGTTGATTTGCTCTTATATCAATTCAAGTTAAGTCTTTTTTGAAACTTGAGACTAACTAATTCAAGAACCTGTAAGAGACTGGATTAATGGACACACCATCAGGTAGCTTTACTGATTAGTTTACATACTGCTGAGTTCAATGATGATATTCTGATGTCTCACGAATGAATATTTTTCTATTCAATAAACCTTTCTTAGTTTACTATGGCAAAACAGATTGAAGATATAGAAGGCTGAGCTGCTCAGGAGCCTTTTTCTATAGAAGTTGGTTATGTTATGATTGAAGAGCACCTTGTTCAAATTTATTAAAGCAAAAATTCTGAATTGAACAGATGGGATGTTCTCAATGTTAATCTTGGTCTCTAAATATGGAAAATG
This sequence comes from Noctilio leporinus, assembly GCA_004026585.1. Lineage (NCBI taxonomy): Eukaryota > Metazoa > Chordata > Mammalia > Chiroptera > Noctilionidae > Noctilio > Noctilio leporinus. The sequence goes on from PVIW01004886.1 coordinate 96,456, forward strand.
TAGTACAGATGTTTTTTAAACATTTTTTTTGAATTCAGAAAAAACATTGGTTTCCTAAAATTGTAGGAAAGTCACTTTTGTATAAAGCTCAGTTGAAAAACTTTTATGTTTTTTTTATCAAACAAGTAGTTAAATGTTCTTTTAAGTGGAATGTTATTTAGTTGATTTTTTTGAAGCAACTTTTTTGGGGAAAGCAACTAAGCACAATTAAGAGTTTATTGACTCATTAGACTCAGGTGGAATTCAGTACCAAATCGCTTGTGCTAAATTATATTCAGCTTAGTTAAGACCTGAACTTAAAAAAGCTAAATATATGCTCTTCATTGTTTAATTTCTGTACACAGTTAAAACTAGTCCTCGAAAACCTCGTGGGAGACCTAGGAGTGGCTCTGACCGAAATTCAGCTATCCTCTCAGATCCATCTGTGTTTTCCCCTCTAAATAAATCAGAGACCAAATCTGGAGATAAGATCAAGAAGAAAGATTCAAAAAGTATAGAAAAAAAGAGAGGAAGACCTCCCACCTTCACTGGAGTAAAAATCAAAATAACACACGGAAAGGACATTTCAGAGTTGCCAAAGGGAAACAAAGAAGATAGCCTAAAAAAGATTAAACGGACACCTTCTGCTACATTTCAGCAAGCCACAAAGATTAAAAAATTAAGAGCAGGCAAGCTCTCTCCTCTCAAGTCTAAGTTCAAGACAGGGAAGCTTCAAATAGGAAGGAAAGGGATGCAGATTGTACGACGGCGAGGAAGGCCTCCTTCAACGGAAAGGGTAAAGAGCCCTTCAAGTCTCCTCATTAACTCTCAACTGGAAAAGCCCCAGAAAGTTCGAAAAGACAAAGAAGGAACACCTCCACACACAAAAGAAGATAAGATTGTGGTCAGACAAAGCCCTCGAAGGATTAAGCCAGTTAGGATTATTCCTTCCTCTAAAAGAACAGATGCAACAATTGCTAAGCAGCTCTTGCAGAGGGCAAAAAAGGGGGCGCAAAAGAAAATTGAAAAGGAAGCAGCTCAGCTGCAAGGAAGAAAAGTAAAAACACAGGTCAAAAATATTCGACAGTTCATTATGCCTGTTGTCAGTGCCATTTCTTCACGAATCATTAAAACCCCTCGGCGGTTTATAGAAGATGAAGATTATGACCCTCCAATTAAAATTGCCCGACTAGAGTCTACACCAAATAGTAGATTCAGTGCCACATCCTGTGGATCATCTGAAAAATCAAGTGCAGCTTCTCAGCACTCCTCTCAAATGTCTTCAGACTCCTCCCGATCTAGCAGCCCCAGCGTTGATACCTCCACAGATTCTCAGGCCTCAGAGGAGATTCAGGTACTTCCTGAAGAACAGAGTGATACACCTGAAGCTCATACTCCATTACCTATTTCCCAGTCCCCAGAAAACGATAGTAATGACAGGAGAACCAGAAGGTATTCTATGTCAGAGAGAAGTTTTGGATCTAGAACAACAAAAAAATTATCAGCTCTACAAAGTGCCCCCCAGCAGCAGACCTCCTCCTCACCACCTCCACCTCTCCTGACTCCACCCCCACCATTGCAGCCAGCTTCCAGCATCTCCGACCATACACCTTGGCTTATGCCTCCAACAATCCCTTTAGCATCACCATTTTTGCCTGCTTCTGCTGCTCCCATGCAAGGAAAGCGAAAGTCTATTTTGCGAGAACCGACATTTAGGTGGACTTCTTTAAAGCATTCTAGGTCGGAGCCACAGTACTTTTCCTCAGCGAAGTATGCCAAAGAAGGTCTTATTCGCAAACCAATATTTGATAATTTCCGACCTCCTCCACTGACTCCTGAGGACGTAGGCTTCGCATCAGGTTTCTCTACATCTGGTACTGCTGCATCAACCCGATTGTTTTCACCACTCCATTCTGGAACAAGGTTTGATGTGCACAAAAGGAGTCCTCTGCTGAGAGCACCAAGATTTACTCCAAGTGAGGCTCACTCTAGAATATTTGAATCTGTAACCTTACCTACTAATCGAACTTCTGCCGGAACACCTTCTTCAGCAGTAGCTAACAGAAAAAGGAAAAGAAAAGTGTTTAGTCCTATTCGAGCTGAACCAAGATCTCCTTCTCACTCCATGAGAACAAGAAGTGGAAGGCTTAGTACTTCTGAGCTGTCACCTCTCACTGCACCATCTTCTGTCTCCTCCTCATTAAGCATTTCTGTTAGTCCTCTTGCCAGTAGTGCCTTAAACCCAGCTTTTACTTTTCCTTCTCATTCCCTCACTCAGTCTGGGGAATCTGCAGAGAAAAACCAGAGACCAAGAAAACAGACTAGTGCTCCAGCAGAGCCATTTTCATCCAGTAGTCCTAGCCCTCTCTTCCCTTGGTTTTCCCCAGGCTCTCAGACTGAAAAAGGGAAAAATAAAGACAAGGCCCCTGAGGAGTTGTCCAAAGATCGAGATGCTGACAAGAATGTGGAGAAGGACAAGAGTAGAGAAAGAGACCGGGAGAGAGAAAAAGAGAATAAGAGGGAGTCAAGGAAAGAGAAAAGGAAAAAGGGATCAGAAATTCAGAGTAGTTCTGCTTTGTACCCTGTGGATAGGGTTTCCAAAGAGAAGGTTGTTGGTGAAGATGTTGCCACTTCATCTTCTGGCAAAAAAGCAACAGGACGAAAGAAGTCTTCGTCGCTTGACTCTGGGACTGATCCTGCTTCTGTGACTCTTGGGGATACAACAGCTATCAAAACCAAAATACATATAAAGAAGGGGAGAGGAAATCTGGAAAAAATCAACTTGGACCTTGGCCCAGCTGCCCCATCTCTGGACAAAGAGAAAACCCTCTGCCTTTCCACTCCTTCATCTAGCACTGTTAAACATTCCACTTCCTCCATAGGCTCCATGTTGGCTCAGGCAGACAAGCTTCCAATGACTGACAAGAGGGTTGCCAGCCTCCTAAAAAAGGCCAAAGCCCAGCTCTGCAAGATTGAGAAGAGTAAGAGTCTTAAACAAACTGACCAGCCCAAAGCACAGGTAATCTTTTTTTTTTTACTATGTTGCCTGTTAAAATGAACAGATTATTGAGCCCCTACTAGGAGCAAGTTTTAGCCGAAGTATTTCAGTTACATCCTTTTATGGGAATCAGAGAAATGTTAGAGGAAGTGGTGGCATTTTGAAATGGTCCTTTAAGGACTGGTAGGATCTTGATAGGTAGAAAATGATAGGGTAGAACATTCTATGGATGGACAGTGTGGGTAGAGAAGCATTTCAGATATGGCAACTAGCTGGACTGGTACGCACAGCAAAGTGATGGATTAAGACTGAAGGGTATGTTGGGGCCATGGGAAAGAGAATACTGAGTTGTTAGTATTTAATGGATTTGGTGTATGCAATCTATGACTTGATTTTGAGGGTAGTCTTAATTTCTGTAGTCAAATTGTTATACTATTGACTGTAAAAATGGGGGTGGGTACAGATTTTCATCCTCTGAGTAATAAGTGATTAGAGCAATAAATAATAGGTGTTTGCAGAATACATATGACAAGCATTTGGCCTTAAGTGGTGGAACAGAAGAACTGTAGAATTTAGCTAAGAGGAAAACTAACAGATTTTTACAAAGAACAGCACTTAGTTTTTCCTTTTTCATAGTAAGCTATAGGCACTGTTTTATTTTATTTTGTTTTGTTTTCCTGGGAAATCCTGCTGATCTTTGGGTTCCTTTTTTAAAATTGTCATGTAATAGCCCTGGCTCATGGCAGAGTGGATAAGGCACCAGCCTGAGAACCCAAAGGTCGCTGGTTCGATTCCCAGCCAGGGCACATAACCGGGTTGCAAGCCAGGTCTCCAGCCAGGTCCTTAGCTGGAGGCAGGTGAAAGGCAACCATACATTGATGTTTCTCTCCTCCTCTACCTCTCTCCCTTCCCCTTGCTAAAAAATAATAAATAAAATCTTTTAAAAAAATTGTCATGTAGTAGATACATATTTATACAAACATACCAAGTTAGGTTACAATGACCACAAACAGGTTTTTCATGTTATTCAACCTGAGGCCATATTTTAGTAACTGCCAATTGAGAGTTCAAGCAGGGACTTATATCTGGCATAATTTTGGTTGTTTTTTGGTTAGCCTCCTAGCAATACAAGTAGTGGCTCTTAAAAATGTGAGACATTTCTGTTTGGAGCCATGGGCTTTTATACATAACATAGGTTATTTCCTCCTACTTCTGGTTGTACTGAACTCTTTGGTAATATAGACTGGCAACTTGAATTTTGAGGGAAATTTTTAAGTAGTATAATTGGGAATAAGTAGTTAATTGGTTTCCCTTTTTTCCTGCCAGTTTTAGGATACAGAAGTAGTTGATTCATGCATTTTTTGAAAGATTTTATTTTTTATTTTTAGAGAGAGGGGAATGGAGAGAGGGAGAGAGGCATCAGTGTATGGTTGCCTTTTACCTGCCTCCAGCTACGGACCTGCCTGGAGGCTTGGGTTGCAACCTGGTTATGTGCCCTGGCTGGGAATCGAACCAGCCACCTTTGGGTTCACAGGCCGGCACCTTAACCTCTGTGCCACCAGCCTGGGTGATACCTGCATATTGATATGGCTTATCAGCTAGAAATAGTAGAGTGATTCTAGATTACAAATTAATCAAAAAAATACTTTGGCTTCATTTAATTATATATGGTTGTTACTGTTTGTTTTTGGCTTGCTTTACATTTAGGGTCAAGAAAGTGATTCATCAGAGACCTCCGTGCGAGGACCCCGGATTAAACATGTCTGCAGAAGAGCTGCTGTTGCCCTTGGCCGAAAACGAGCTGTGTTTCCTGATGACATGCCCACCCTGAGTGCCTTACCCTGGGAAGAAAGAGAAAAGATTTTGTCTTCCATGGGGAATGATGGTAGGTCAGACATGTCAACCTTGAAGTTGTAGGACGCATTTGATTTGTTTTCTGATCATTCTTTGGGATGCCTAAAAGGTTCTTCATAGTGTTGTGTGTTAGTCTGGGTCCTTTAAAAAACAAGTGGCAAGGGGGATTAAATGCACAAGGATTTTGTTAGCATAAATGCTTGTGAGGGAAAAATGGAGCTGGAACCAGGGAAGGCAGGGAAAACTGTCAACTGTTTTTGCAAATCTGACTCTAATGAAGGAGGGAGGGAATATTTGGGCAGAATCTTCCTAGATTGCCATGCAGTATTAAAAAGTTTGACAAAATTATCTTTGAGTAAAAGTTAACTGCCAGAGGAATCTTGTGTCTTGTGATGCTCAGTCATTGCCTGGGAGCAGCTCCCCTGGTTAGTGTGAGCCCTGTCCCACTGAATATCAGAGCCCCGTGGCTGCGGCCCTTGGTCAGCTGTGCTCCCTGTGGTTGAAGGTTAGTAAAACATATTCCCATGGATGCCATAGAGATCTTAATTGATGGGTGACTACTTATATAAAATTTAGAGGTTTACAGAATCTTCAGAAGCATTCAATTCATATTCTGTTTTTTAAAAGATTTTATTTATTTTTAGAGAGATGGGAAGGAAGGGAGCAAAGCAAGGGAGAGAAACATCAATGTGCTAGAGACATACCTGATAGGTTGCCTCTCATGCACACCCAACTAGAGACCTGGCCTACAACCAAGGCATGTACCCAACCTGGAAATTGTTCCAGCACCCTTTCAATTCACAGGCTGGCACTCAATCCACTGAGCCACGCCAGCTAGGGCTCAATTCATATTCTCGAATTTTATGTTAGATTATGTTTTTAGTGTTTGAATTTCTGCTTTCCTTAGGATGCAAGTTATTGGCATTTCACAATATTTAAGTAATTACTTAAACAGCTCTGAGCCCCAGATTTGTTTATTTTTATTATTGTATTTTGTTTTTGGAGTCACAATTAAAACAGACTTTGAATATGTATAATAATATAAATAAATTGATATTAAGAATTTCTTCCTCTACTCCCAAGAAGGAATTAGATACCCCCTCAGAACTAATGACACTTTTTTTTCTCAAATGACACATTTTTTTAACAGACAAATCATCAGTTGCTGGCTCAGAAGATGCTGAACCTCTTGCTCCACCCATCAAACCAATTAAACCTGTCACTAGAAATAAGGCACCTCAGGAACCTCCAGTAAAGAAAGGACGACGATCAAGGCGGTGTGGGCAGTGTCCTGGCTGCCAGGTGCCAGAAGACTGTGGTGTTTGTACTAATTGCTTGGACAAGCCCAAGTTTGGTGGCCGCAACATAAAGAAGCAGTGCTGCAAGTGAGTGGCTGTCTTATTCTGAAGGATTGACTTCTCCACCATGAAGATGGTTTATTTATGCTTGTTTTGTTGCAAAGATGAATCAGAAATGTGAATGTGGTTATATTGAGTTCTTGAGTTGCAAGATTAGTTTCAGAGTCAGTCTTTGTAATGTGGCTAGGTTTGGGCTGTGCTTAGATGTAAATAGCCACACATGCCTAGTGGCTATCAGTGCACTTCTGGCAGGCTTGTGATTGAAAACTGACATGTTTAGGCATAATATTTATTAGATCAACTGAAATTCCCTTTTATCTTTATGGCTTTCAGGAAATATTGGTGATATACCTGTCTCTTTGCTCTCTCAGAATATTTTCATGCATTTTGAATTTTCGCTAAGTTTTGGTTATCATTTCTCTATTTCTTTAGTCAATTTGTGGATGCACTTTCTGCCCTCTGTTGTAACTTGTTTAAAGTGGATCAAAAGGGTTGCACAGAACTTTTGGTGACTGCACATCTCAAAGTATCTGGCATAAGGAATAGATAATATCAACAGATATTTTCAGAATGAATAACTTGAAATGATTCATATAAAACATAATTGGGAGAAATACTGCATTGCTTACTTACTGAGAAGCAGTTTCTAGGAGATAATAAGTAGTTCTGTGCTTTGGTTTACTCTAGCTTTAAGCGAGAATCTTGTCTCAGCCCTATTCATGTAAAGGACTGAGAATTCACAGATTAGCACAAAGATACATACCAGCAAGATAAAATTATACTAAGGGGTTGAAATGATTTGGTTCAATTGTACACTTCAAATTAAGTCCAAGTTTCACTAAATTGAGGAGTTGAGCATGTATCAAAGTCCTGACAGAGACATATGTCTTTGTGGTGCAGGCAGAGGACTTGTTGGGTGACTTTAGCCCATTTTATGTTCTGATTACTAAGTGAATATTAACCTCATAAGGAAACAAAGTGATTTGATAATAAGAAATATCAACTGATCATTTTGTGTGTAGTGCTATTCAATACTAGGTTATAAGAAATTTGAGTCTCATTTCAAAAATCATTGGTATGTACTCTTTTTAGATCATAAAGGTAGGTAAAATTGCTGATTGAAGGAGTCAAAGGCTCAGATCATTAATCTAAGTAATGAACAGTCCTTTTTTCAGCTCACAAAATAAACCTGAATAAAGAGTCACTGATTCTTGCAGATAAATTAACACTTCTTGTAATTGCTTTCTCTTCCAAATGTTGTTTACTTTATGGTATCCCATATTATCCTAGGATGAGAAAATGTCAGAATCTACAGTGGATGCCTTCCAAAGCCTATCTTCAGAAGCAAGCAAAAGGTAATATAAAAAGCCCTTCCCCAAAATGCTCCTTGCTTCAGTGCCATATAGTTGTATACATTTAGTGTAAATAGAATACTAGTTGTTTTTTCAAGTACTACTTTTTATCAGGGAGGTGATGGTTGTTGAAGCTGAGTGATGGACATGGAGGTTCATTTTACTAAACCTTTACCTTGTGGGATGTTTGAATATTTCCAAAATGAAACACTTAAATTCATATAAAATTACAGTTTATTCTATTTCCTAGAGCAATAGAAGTATACGTATTTTACCTGACCAAGTTGGCATTAACTTTCTTGAACCTCTTCAATTCAACATTAGCTATAGGCAACTAAGAATAAGATTATTACATTCCTATACTTCTATTTTAAATAAAAATTTTCTTGCTTTTAGATATTTTAGATAAATAATTATATTTTCCCCTAGCTGTGAAAAAGAAAGAGAAAAAGTCTAAAACCAGTGAAAAGAAGGAGAGCAAAGAGAGCAGTGTTGTAAAGAACTTGGTGGACTCTGGTCAGAAACCTGCCCCATCAGTAAGAGAGGATCCTGCCCCCAAGAAAAGCAGTAGTGAATCTTCTCTGCGAAAGCACATTGAGGAAAAGAGTGAAGAAGGGAATGCCTCTGCCCTGGGACCTGAATCCAAACAAGTTACCACTCCAGCTTCTAGGAAATCCAGCAAGCAGGTCCTCCAGCCAGCACCAGTCACCCCACCACAGCCACCTAGCATAGCACCACCAAGAAAGGAAATTCCCAAGACCACTCCCACAGAGCCCAAGAAAAAGCAACCTTCACCATCAGAGTCAGGTGAGTGAGGAAGGAAAGAAGGAACTGCTATAAACCAGAATTGCTAGCAAAAAGTATTGATATCTTAAACAGCATTTGGAAACCTGAAATGCATGTTTTTTAACTCTTTGATGCAAGAAAATTAGCTCTTTTAACCATTATATTGTAATAAAGAAATAGAAGCAAAAACAGAATACAGATAAATTGGTCTTAATTTCCTATTTAATGCCTAGAGTTTAAATAGTTTTGTCTTTTTTAAAAATTAATTAATTAAATTGTTATTTTATTCTTTTTAGAGAGAGGGGAAGGGAGAGAGACATCAATATATGATTGCCTTTCACCTGCCTCCAGCTACAAACGTGGCTGAAAATCTAGCTTGCAACCTTGTTATGTGCCCTGGCTAGAGAATCAAACAGTGACCTTTGGGTTCACAGGCCAGTGCCTTATCCACTGTGCCACCAGCCAGGGCAGTTTTGTCTTTTTTAAAACCTTTTTCTTCACAGGCCAATCAGTCCTAAAGTAGTAATTGCTCTTCAGCATTACTGTGACTTTAATAGCATCTGACTGCAGTTTATTTTGAATTCCTTAGGTCCAGAGCAAAGTAAGCAGAAAAAAGTTACTCCTCGACCAACTATTCCTGTAAAACAAAAGCCAAAAGAAAAGGTGAGAGATTTGTTTCTCTGCCATTTCTCAGGGATATGTACTATTCTCTAGGAAAATAGCTTTGTTCTTGACATTTACATGATTGAGTGAATGAAACTGCATTTTTGCTTATATGTAGATGACAGTGGAACTTAGGCCTTAGCTCTCATCTGTTTTTGTCCCTTTCCCCTTGTTGTTTTTCCCTTTCTTGAGGCCCTACATGCTTATGCTACAAAGTGTATAGCATAATTGTATTTTGCTGTCAACATTTTTTAGCAATATCTGTAATAATTATCCCTTCCTCTGTACACTATATTTACTATGTGAAGAGACAGAAATATATATATACCTTTTAAGAATCTTCTGGCTCTTTTCATCATCTTTCTGTGCATCCATACACATGTGCACATGTATGTCCTGGCTGATGCTCTCAAGAGCATCAACAATGCCAAAAAGGGAGGCAAACTTACTAGGTCATGCTCCATTGTCATTGTCTGGTTTATAATGGTGATGATGAAGCATTGGCCAATTTGAAATCATTGATGATCACAGAGCTGGGAAAAATTGTGAACCTCATAGACAGGTTAAACAAGTGTGGAGTAATCAGCACAAATTTGATCAGTGACTAAAAGATCTAGAAGAATGCAAGAATAACCTGCCCTGTTCCATTAGGTGGGTTTCACTTTACTAGCCTCAGCTGGCATCATGGACCACAAAGAAGCAAGGTGAAAACAAACAAGAGGAAAATTCCTGGGATTATTTTTTTAGGAATGCAATACATACATGCAAATAAAATGCCTTAACGGAAAAAAAACATCTTCTGAAGAGTACGTCACTATTTCTATAGGATACTTAATGTTGGAAACTTGTTTTCCAGGTGTATTAATAAGAATTCTCATTCACATTATTTTCTATTGCAAAAGTGAATGCAAGTAGAATGTGGTTTTTTTCTTTCTTTGTCTTCTATTCCTGTAGGAAAAACTGCCTTCGGTCAATAAGCAGGAGAACACAGGCACTTTGAACATCCTTAGCACTCTTTCCAACGGCAATAGTTCTAAGCAAAAAATCCCAGCAGATGGAGTCCACAGGATCAGAGTGGACTTTAAGGTAAAAGTGTTTAGTGATCACATAGTATATTGTCATAAACTTTATTTTTTTAAATAATTTTTATTTTTCAATCACAGTTGACGTACAAAATTATATTAGTTTTACATGTATGACAAGTGTTTACCATGATAAATTTAGTGTCCATCTGGCACTGTACGTAATTATTACTATATTATTAACTGTATTTCCTATGCTTTACTTTATAATTTTGTGACTATTTTGTAACCGCCAACTTGTGCTTCTTAATCCCTTCACCTTTTTTAACCTATTCCTCTAAACCTCTCTCCCATCTGTCAACCATCAAAATATTCTCTGTATCTGAGTCTGTTTCTGTTTTGCTTATTTGTTCTTTAGATTCCACATATAAGTAAAATCATCTGGCATTTGCCTTTCTCTGTCTTACTCATTTCACTCAGTATAATAACCTCTAGGTCGATCCATATTGTTGCAAATGGCAAGATTTCATTCTTTTTTATGGCAGAGTAATACTTGTGTATATGTGCCACATCTTTATCCATTTGTTTATTCTCAGTTGTGTATGTTTTTGTTTTTTTTTTTTCATATAATAGCTATTGTAAGTAATGCTGCAATGAACATATGGGTATTGGTGTTTTTTTGTTTGTTTGTTTTTGTTTTTTTTTTTTGACTTGGTGTTTTGGAGTTTTTTAATAAATACCCAGAAGTGGATCCTTTGTTTCTAATTTAAAGTCTGTTTAGTCTGGTATAAGTACTGCTACCCTGCTTTTTTTGCCTTGTTTCCATTTGCATGAAGTATATTTCCATCCCTTTACTTTCAGTCTGGGTCTTTTAATCTGAACTGAGTCTTTGGTGAACAGCATAGGTAAGGGTCTTGTTTTGTGATTCATGCAACCACCTCTGTCTTTTGTATGAAGCATTTAATCCATTCGCATTTAAAGTAATTGTTGATATATAGTTATTACCATTTTATTATTCATATTTTAATTTCTTTTTTCTATTCTTAAAGAAGACCCTTTAACATTTCTTATAATGCTGGCTGGCTTGGTGGTAATGAATTCCTTTAGCTTTCTCATGTCTGTGAGGCTCTTTATCCTCTTTATCTGTCCTTCGATTCTAAATAATAGCTTTTCTGAGGCGAGAAATCTTGATTGTAGGTCCTTGCTTTTCAGCACTTGGACCATTTTGTGCTAATCCCTTGTGGCCGACAAAGTTTCTGTTGAGAAATCAACTGTTTTATGGGAACTATTTTGTAGGTAACTAACTGCTTTTCTCTTGCTGCCTTTTTTCTCATTATTCAGTTATTTTAATATTTTAAATTTTGAAAAAGATTTTTAAAATTTATTTTTCAGAAGGGAAGTAAGGGGGGAAAACAGGGAGAAAAACATTGATCAGTTACCTCTCTCACATGCCCAGCTGGGAACCTGGCCTACAGTCCAAGTATGTTGTTATGACTAGGCATCAAACCATCAACCTTTTGGTTTGCAGGCCAGCACTCCACCCCATGAACCCCACCAGCCATGGCTTTAATTTTTTTTCTTAAATTTTAATTTATTATTTTTAGAGAGGCAGAGCAGGAGAGAGATATCAGTGTATTGTTGCCTTTGACCTGCCTTCAGTTATGGACCTGATTGGAGACCTGGCTTGCAACCTAGTTATGTGTCCTGGCTGGGGAATCGAACCAGTGACCTTTGGGTTCACAGGCTGGCACCTTACCCACTGTGCCACCAGCCAGGGCGGCTTTAATTTTTTGAAGCATTGGGTTTTTTGTTTGTTTGTTTGTTTTGTTTTTTGACATTTACAATTTTTACTTATTTATTATTTTTAGAGAGAAGGGAAGGGAGAGAGGCAGAGAGGGAGAGAAACATCAATGTATGGTTGCCTTTCACCTGCCTCCAGCCACTGACCTGGCTGGAGACCTGGCTGGAGACCTGCTTATGTGCCCTGGCTGGGAATCGAACCAGGGACCTTTGGGTTCACAGGCCAGCACCTTTCCACTGAGCCACCAACCAGGTGTTTTTCTGTTTTGTTTTGTTTTTTTAAGTTTTTCCCTTTTTACTAAATTTACTGGGATGACACTGGTCAACAAAATTCTACATATGTATTTTAGCCCTTGCTAGTATGGTTCAGTGGATTGAGTACTGTCCTGCAAATCCAAGGATTTGCCGGTTCAATTCCCAGTGAGAGTACATGCCTGGGTGGTGGGCCAGGTTGGGGGCATGTGATGTTTCTGTCTGTCTCCATCTCTCTCTCATCTCCTCTCTCATTAAAAATTAATAAATATATTTTTTTAATTCTACATACTTCATCTGTTATTATTCAGTTTCTTAAATTGAATATCATCTCAGGGATGTAGCACACCTTTAAAAGGTTGTGTATTTATCCTCCATCTTGCTGCTTTTATGATTCTCTTTGTCTTTGACTATTGATATTTTCATTATGATGTGTCTTAATGTGGGCTTTTTTGAGTTCATCTAATTTGGGACTCTGTGCTTCCTGGACTTATGTGTCTATTTCCTTGACCAAGTTAGGGAATTTTTCTGTCATTTTTAAAAATAGGTTTCCAATTTCTTGATCTTTCTCTTCTCCTTTTGACACTTCATGATGTGAATGTTGGTACATTTGGTATTATCCCAGAGACTCTAAACTATCATTTTGTTTTTGCTGTTCTGAATTAGTGTTTTCTGGCACCTTCTAAATTGCTGATTTGTCCCTCTGCTTCATCAGTTCTACAGTGGATTTCCTATAACATAGTCTTTATTTTAGTTAGTGCATTCTACATTTCTGAGTTCTCCTTTTTGTATTTTCTAGTTTTTTAAAGTTTTACTTATGTTTTTAAAAAAGTTTATTGTTGTTGTATTACATCCATCCTCTTTTTGCTCCCCTCTGTCCCCCTCCCCACCCACCCATTCCCCCCAAAGTCAGTCCCACCTGTTGTCCATGTCCATGGTTCCCCCATACTAGGTTCTTGTCTAAGCTGCTCCCCTTCCTTGCCTCTGCCTCCCCTTTCCCCCCAACCCCTTTCCCTCGGACCACTGAAGGCCTATTCACTGTATTCATATATTTGATTCTGTTTTGCTTGTTGTTAGTTTTGTTCATTATTGTCCTGTAATGGGTGAGATCATATGATATTTGTCCTTGACTGACTGGCTTATTTCACTAAGCATAATACTCTCCAGTCCCATCCATGTTGTTGCAAAGGGTACGAGTTCCTTCTTTCTTTCTGCCATATAGAATTCCATTGTGTGAATGTTCCAAAGTTTTTTGATCCAATCATCCAGTGATGGGCACTTAGGCTGTTTCCAGCACTTGGCTATTGTAAATAGTGCCGCTATGAACATAGGTGTGCATAGGTTCTTCTGAATTGGTGTTTCAGGATTCTTTGGGTATAGTCCAAGTAGTGGAATTGCTGGATCAAAAGGCAGTTCCATTTTCAGTTTTTTAAGGAAACCCCACAGTGGCTGCACCAGCCTGCATTCCCACCAACAGTTCATGAGGGTTCCCTTTGCCCCACATCCTCGCCAAGACTTGTTGTTTGTTGATTTGTTGATGATTGCCATTCTGACAGGTGTGAGGTGGTATCTTATTGTGGTTTTAATTTGCATCTCTCTGATGACTAGTGATGTTGAGCATTCTTGCATATGCCTCTGGGCCCTTTGTATGTCTCCCTCAGTGAATTGTCTGTTCAGGTCCTTTGCCCATTTTTCAATTGGGCTGTCTGTCACCCTGGTGTTGAGTCACATTAGTTCTTTATATATTTTGGAGATCAGACCCTTGTCTGAGGTATCATTGGCAATTATGTTTTCCCATGCAGTTGGTTCCCTTTGAATTTTGCTGATATTTTCTTTAGCTGAACAGAAACTTTTCAATTTGATATAGTCCCATTTGTTGATTCATTCTTTGATTTCCTTTGCCCTTGGTGAAGTGTCAGTAAACATATTTCTGCATAGGATATCCAAAAGTTTACTGCCTATATTTTTTTCCAGGACCTTTATGGTGGCAATACTTATGTTTAAATCTTTTATCCATCTTGAGTTTATTTTGGTGTGTATGGTGTAAGTTGGTGGTCTAGTTTTATCTTTTTGCATGTTGCTGACCAGTTCTCCCAATACCATTTGATGAAGAGACTGTTTTTACTCCATTTGATGTTCCTTCCCACTTTGTCAAATATTAGTTGACCATAGAGTCCTGGGTTAATTTGTGGGCTCTCTATTCTGTTCCACTGATCTGTATGTCTATTCTTATGCCAGTACCATGCTATTTTGATGACAGTAGCCTTGTAGTATTGTTTGAAGTCTGGTATTGTGATTCCTCCTACCTTGTTCTTCTTTCTCAAGATTGTGGTTGCTATTCGTGGGTGCTTTTGGCTCCATATACATTTTTGAAGTATTTTTTCTATTCCTGTGAAGTCTGTCATTGGTATTTTAATTGGGATTGCATTGAATCTGTAGATTGCTTTGGATAGTATGACATTTTAATGACGTTAATTCTTCCCATCCATGAACATGGTATATGCTTCCATTGATTTGTATCTTCCTTGATTTCTTCATTGTTCTGTAGTTTTCTGAGTACAGGTCTTTTACCTCCTTAGTTAAGTTGATTCCTAGGTACTTTATTTTTCTTGTTGCTATGGTAAATGGGATTTGTTTTTCCACTTCTATTTCTGTTATTTCATTATTGGTATACAAAAATGCTTTTGATACTTACATATTTTTAAGAGAGAAAGAAGGGGAAGAGAAAGAAATAGTGAATTGTTGTTCTGCTTATTTATGCATTTGTTTGTTTATTCTTATATGTGCTCTGACTGAGGATTGCACCTGCAATCTTGGTGTATAGTTCCACATTCTAACCATCTGAGCTACCTGATCAGTTCTAGTTCTAATTTTGTTTTCTATCTCTTCATTGAAGTTCTGAGTTTCTTCACTCTTTTCCTAAATTAAGTGAACATCCTTGTAACCAGTGTTTTGAACTGTGCATCTGGTAGATTATGTGTCCATTTTGTTTAGTACTTTTTTTTTGTTTAATAATTTTTCTGTGGTTTCATTTGTGACACATTTCTTTCTCTTTTCATTTTGGCCATATCCTGTTTGTTTCTATGTATTGGGTGGCCTTACATGGTAGGTGGTAGGTGGTAGGTGGGGTCCAGTGGTGCAGGACTGGACCCCAACCTCTCTTGAGCTCTTGAGCTGAGCAATTGTGTTCCCTGTGTGGAATGTGTGCTTTTCTGTTGCAGTTGAATCTTGATTGCTGTTAGCCCATCAGTGGGAGAGATTTACCCCCAGGCTGATTGGTTGGGAGGACCAGTCAGGACTATAGCAGAGGATCACCTGTGCCAGAGCTCACCCTACGGAATAATACTCTGTTCAGTGGGACTTGGGTGTCTGCCCACTTTATTCATTGAATTTGTTGCTAGTGAAGGTGGTTGGGTGGTTCTTTGATGTGTGGTCTGATGCTGTTCACTGGGTCCTCTGGCTTTGGAGCCACTTGAGAGGAGTAAACCAAGGTCAGCTGTTGCTTAGGACAGCCTTGCATGAGCTACAGAGTGATCCGCCAATGGTTGCTACTTTTGCTGGGCTTAGAGATGTCTGGGAAAGGCTAAGCTGCAAACTGAGTTTAGCTACCACTAGTGCCGGGCCTGAGGCTTCGAAGCAGGTATGGGACACACCAATGCTAGATGATGTTTGTTTGGGCTTTGTGAACCTTTGAGACATTATAGGAAAGTTTGTAGCTCGAGACAGGGCACTCCATTTGTGAATGGAACTGGCAGTGGCTTATGTGGTCCAGTGTCTTAGGGAATCACCAGGCAGACAAACTTGTTAGAATGATGGCAACTCAGATATGGTACCTACCTGTACCTGCAGAGGGTAGGCTCAGCTAAATGCAACTTAGAACCTGTATGTGTAAGTCTGTGCATGGGCCCTTTAAGAGGAACAAAGCTCTCTGTGTCACTCAGCCACCATCTTTGTCAGTTTTCATAGTCAGAAATTATGAAGACTTCTCTTCCTGGTATTGAAACCCTAAACATATATAAATGACCCCTGGACGTGGACATCAGGGTAGGTATTGACTGAGGGAGCAGGGATGGGAGGCAGAGCAATTAGGGAACAATTGGGACAGCTGGAATAGAACAACAGTAAAATTAAATGAAAAGCCTTTTGAAAGGGGAAAAAAAGAAACCCTGGAGTGGGGAGCCTAGTGTCGGGTTGGGACTCCTCACTTTCCAGGGATATCCCTCCCAATTATTAATCATCAACATATGGGTATGAGATCTACATCTCCCCCTACTCTTCCTACCAATCTTGAAGTGGCTTCTTCTGTATATCCTTTAGTTATAGGACTTATGTTCAGCAAGGTTCCAGATGATTCTCAATGATGGCTCATCTATAGTTTAGCTGTAATTTTGATGTTGTGGGAGGGTGTGAATACCACATTTACTTACTTCGCCTAAAAGTGAGGAAATTCAGCATTAAGTGGGAAAATGAGTAAGAACTACCAATAGCAGATGGGTTCCAGTGTGTGAGAGCTTTGGTCACTCTTTGTGAAATGACTGAAGAACATTGGCATTTAAACATTCCTGCTCATACATATATATGAGAATAATACCTCAGGAAATAATTATTTCACAAAGCAATTATCAAATGATGATGATTGCTTGGATCAGCAAAACTAAAAGAAATTCAGTCCCAATATATCTTAGCATTATAGTTAATGTGAATTGAAACAATAAATAGGTGAGCCTTTTAACAGTTTGTATCTGATATTAAACATTTTTAAAACAGAGTTGTTTTTGAACACATTAAATGGAGTATTCTTGATATTCTGGTGTCATTCTAATTTTATGGGTTTTATTGTAAACCTTTCATAAATGAGTTCTCTCTCTGTACACAGGAGGATTGTGAAGCAGAAAATGTGTGGGAGATGGGAGGCTTAGGAATCTTGACCTCTCTTCCTATAACACCCAGGGTGGTTTGCTTTCTCTGTGCCAGTAGTGGACATGTAGAGGTAAGATATTCTGCATCTTGGTACCCTAGAAAATATAATGGTCATTTTTGTGTGTGTGACAAATAAGTCCTGACTGGTGTGCCTCATTTGGTCACCAGTTTCAGGACACATGCCTAGGTTGTCAGTTCAGTACCCAGTGGGGATACATATGAGAGGCAACCGATCAATGCTTCTCTCTTTCTCTTTATCCCTTCCCATTTCTCTAAGAATAAGTAAATAAATATTTGGAAAATATAATTATACTCTGTTTTGTTGGTATGAAGCTGGTTCTACCCCCTGTTTAAACCAGATAATGAAATGCTTTTAAGGATTTTTTAAAGAGGTTTTAGGAAGAAATATATTTCTTATTAGAGTAGAAAAGTTACTGAGTAGAAAGTTTGTCTGATCTGTCTTTACTCTTTACTATATGTTCAAACAAGGGGGAAAATAATAGTGTTCATCTAGAGAAAGATATTTTTTAAAAGATTTTCTTTATTATTTTTAGAGGGAGGGGAAGGGATAGAGACATCATTGTATGGTTGCTTTTCACCTGTCCAGCCACAGAGCTGATTGGGGACCTGGCTTACAACCCGGTTATGTGCCTTGGCTGGGAATCGAACCAGCGACTTTTGGGTTTATAGGCTGGTGCCAATCCACTGAGCCACCAGTCAGGGCCTCTTGATGCTTTTAAGATTCTCTCTTTGGGTTTGCAGGCTGGTGCCTTATCCACTGTGCCACCTACGCGGGCCAAAGAGATGCTTTTGATGGTGGTTTTAACATTGAAAACCAAAACCCTCTTGTCTCTAAAGAGCAATTAGTAAGAAAAAGAAATAATACCCAGTTAAAAAGAAATTCTTGGACCTCCAGCCAAGATGGAGGTGTAGGTAGACACCCTTTGCCTCCTTCTACAACTGTAAGAAGGGCTATATCTAGCTCAAAACAAAAAACAAACCAGGAAATCAAACTGTGTGAAAGTCCAAAAAACAAAGATAGAAAGAAGCAGTACTCGTTCAGACAGGGGCAGAGCTGGGGAGCTGGAGTGGAGAGGATGAGTTATGACAGCAGTGGTGGCAACAAGGTGATGACCGAGGCCAGCCATTGGAAAGAGCATTCACACATTATGAAAGCCAGGAGGGACACCAGGAGGTGATCCCAATCTGAGGCTGAACTGCGCAGGTCACAGATTCTAGCGCCAGGATAACAGTCTCACAGCTTCTGGCTGTGAAAACCAGTGGGGGTTGGGGTGGTGGGAAAAACTGCTGATCTTTTAGGAGAGTCCCTTTGGAGGGCCACCATGGTCCTAGAACATTCACAAACCCACCCAATCTGGGAACCATTACCAGGGCAACAGCTAGAGGGGTGCCAGTTGCATACATGAAGTGGGTGAAGTGAAGTGGAAAATGGATGAGTGCCAGGCAAGCAACGTTGTTTCCTCTCTGATCCCTCCCTTATGTACAGCACCACATGGTGATAAAATGGGTCACCCCCACACACACACACTGATAAATACATTAGGATCTGCCCCTTACAATGTAACAGGTGTGCCAACTCTACCTAATACACAGAGGCAAACACAGGAGCTTGTGAAGTTGATGGGTCAGAGAAGTATGACCCAAAAGAGGGAGCAGATCAAAGCTCCAGAAGGAGGAGGAAGCAACAAAGAGATAACCAGTCTAACAAATGTAGAGTTTAAAACATTAGTGATAAAGATGCTCACAGAGAGGATTGAGTATGTCAAATGCATAGGGGAAGAAATGAAGGCTAAACTAAGTGAAATGAAGAAAAATCAACACAAAACCAATGGTGAAGGGAAAGAAGCCAGGGTTCAAATCAATGATTTGGAACATAAGGAAGAAATAAATAGTCAAGCAGTACAGAATGAGGAAACAAGAATTGAAAAAAATGAGGAGAGGCTTAGGAACCTCTGGGACAACTTTAAACGTACCAACATCCAAATCATAGGGGTACCAGAAGGAAAAGAGGAAGAGCAATAAATTAGAAACTTATTTGAAAAAATAATGGAAGAAAACTTCCCTAAGTTGGTGAAGGAAATGGACATACAAGTCCAAGAAGCAGAGAGTCCCAAACAAACTGGACACAAGAAGGACAACTCCAAGATACATCATAATTAAAATGTGAAAGAGAAAAACAGAGTTACCTACAAAGGGGTTTCCATACGACTATTGACTATCAGCTGATTTCTTAAAAGAAACTTTGCAGCCAAGAAGTGACTGGCAAGAAGTATTCAAGGTGATGAAAAACAAGGACCTACAACTAATATTTCTCTGTCTAGCAAAGCTATCATTTAGAAAGGAAGAGCAGATACAGTGCTTTTCAGACAAGGTAAAGCTAAAGGAGTTCATCACCAAGCCCTTAATATATGAAATGTTACAAGGATACATTTAATAAGATCAAAATTATGAACATTAAAATGACAACAAACCCACAACTATCCACAACTGAATCTTTTAAAAGTCATAATAACCACTAAAATAGATGCAAAACCGTAGATACGGACATTATATGGAGTGTTTACACGTGGGAGGAGGAGCAGAGAGAATGGAAGAAAACATACAGGAATCAAGAAGTGTAATTGGTAGATACAAAGTAAATAGGGGTATGTTAAGAATAGTATAGGAATTGGAGAAGCCCAACAACTTACATTATGACCCATGGACATGAACTAAGGGATGGGGGGATTCCTGGAGGAAAAGGAGGTAACGGGCAGATAGGGGCACTGGGGGAAAAATTGGTAAAACTCTTACTAGCATAATCAATAAAAATATACTTTAAAAAATAGGCTTGCTCTGGCTGGTTTGGTTGAGTGGATTAGGTGCCAGCCTGCGAACTTAAAGGTCACTGGTTCAGATCCCAGTCAGGGCATGTCCTTGGGTTGTAAGCCAGGTCCCATTTTGTGGGGTATAAGAAGCAACTGATGAACGTATCTCTTGCACATGGAGGTTTATTTCCCTGGTTCTCTCTCCCTTACCCTCTCTAAAAATAAATAAAACAATTAGAAATTTAAAAAAAATAGACTTAAGGACAGAAATATATAATTCACAAAATGCAACATAAAAACATGGTATGAATGGGCATTGAGCCTTCTGATGTCCAAAAACTAGAAATTAAAGCCTAATATAGAAAAGGGGGACTCTGTTGGTGGAAATTAGCTACATTCTTTTTTTCAGAGGGTTGTTTGGAAATTGGTATTTAAAAATGGGTGTACTCTCTAACCCAGCAATTGTACCCCTAGGTTTTTATCTCATGGATATAATGAGATAAATTGGCAAATATGTATCTGTATGTGTATACACATTATGTTCCTGTGTATAATACATATATACACACATATGGGTATATAAAATAAAGTTTCAATTTATATGTATAACAAAGAGAAGGATTTTTTTCAGTATTGTTTATGTTGAGGTTACTGTAGGTGTCATTGAAACTAAGAATATTTGGTCTACAGGTGCTGGGGGACTACTGTATTTCTTTTCCTACTTAATCTAATATAAATTTTGTACTTGTAGGGTTACAGAGGTGAAAGAGGGTAAAGGAAGGTTAAATGGTGATGGAAATAGACTTGGCTTGGGTGGGTAAAGACAATACAATATACAGATTGTTTATTACAGAATTGTACTCCTTAAGTCTATATAATTTTATGAACCAATGTCATCTGAATAAATTCAATAAAAAGAAAAACTTGTGTGGTGCACAGCATTCCTATAGAATTCCTAAACACTGCTAGAGGATAAGTAGCATGCTGCCCTCAGTACCCTCCTGCAGCATACCCAGTAACCAATAAAGAGTCCCTCCATCTGAATCTAATAATGTTTATGTTGACAATTTTAGATTGACATAGAAGTTAGAAGACTAGTGCAAAGAATTCCCATATCCCCTTCACCCAGAGTCCCCAAATGTTAATATTTTTCATTTTCTTTATCCTCTTCTCTTTATATATTTGTATTTTATGAAATACACATTTTTGTAAGTAGACACACTTTTCTACAAATTGGAGTGCAAGTTACAGACATATGCTCTTTTACCTCCAAATATTTTACTGTGTATTTCCTAAAACCAAGAACATTCTCATAACTACAATATAATTATCAAAATCAGGAAATAACAGTGATACATAATTACTTAATATATAGACCTTATTTAGGTTGGACCAATTGTCTCAATAATTATGTTATGGCAAAAGAAAGTTCTGGATCACCTTCATTTGAATTTTGGAAAATACATGAAAGTAAATATTTCTAAAATTAGTCATAGAAAGGATAAACCAGAGGCTTAAAATTGTTTAGAATATTGTAGAAAACCTTTAAACCATCTCCCTATTTCCTTTACCCAACTCCTTTACATTTCCATAGTGCTGTTTATTCCTCTCATGCTATGAAATCTTAGATTATATTTATTTTGTTACTCTCTAATTGTACTGTTAATCCCCCTTCCATTCCGTGCACCTCCTGCAGTGCTCAATACTGTGCTGCCTAAAAAATATAGTTACTGCTTAATGAATGTATTTTGAATAAAATATAGATAGGACTGTATTCCTAAAGCCTGAAATATGTTGGTAGAATTTGGTTGCTATTTCTGCATGTCATTTTAATAAAACTTGTGTTTCCATCTTTCCCTAGTTTGTGTATTGCCAAGTCTGTTGTGAGCCCTTCCACAAGTTTTGTTTAGAGGAGAATGAGCGCCCTCTGGAGGACCAGCTGGAAAATTGGTGTTGTCGCCGCTGCAAGTTCTGTCATGTTTGTGGAAGACAGCATCAAGCTACAAAGGTACATAACTAAGCAATAGGACTATATAGAGTATTACTCTCTTTACATTTCTGCATTTATTTACATTTTTTCTCTTGGCTTAGTCTGCTTTGACTATTTAATTGGGTATAATTAATTGTCTATTTTTGTCTAATTTTGGGACTATAGTAGAAAACATGGCATTGGATAAAATCCCTCAAAGAAATCAAATCTATCTGTTAAGAATATTCATCACTAAGTGCTTTTAACAGGAAATAAATCCCTATGCTTTGAGAATAAATAATTTATGAGGAAATTTAAACTGGTATTATGATGTGCTACACTTAACTTGAAGGTAAATGTGAAATGGGGTATGTAGTAACAGCTGTTTCATGAAGGTGGTGTGTTGCCCACTTTTTGCCTTCATACTTTCTTGCAGCAGCTGCTAGAATGTAACAAGTGCCGAAACAGCTATCACCCTGAGTGCCTAGGACCTAACTACCCCACCAAACCCACCAAGAAAAAGAAAGTTTGGGTGAGTCACACACTACGCTGTTTCAAAGAGAACTGTCACAGGACTGTGGGCTTGGAAAACTTATTCAAAAGGAATTCCTTGCTTCAGGATATCAATGTAACAATTTGTTTTTTTCCCCTTTTATTAGAAAAGGCTATCCCAATAGAGAAGTCAATTCTAGAAACTTATGATCTTGTTAAATTTTACAAAGTACTAAAAATAAGAAATTTTATTAAATTTCTTTTCTTCCTTGACAGATCTGTACCAAGTGTGTTCGCTGCAAGAGCTGTGGATCCACTACTCCTGGCAAAGGGTGGGATGCACAGTGGTCTCACGATTTCTCACTGTGCCATGATTGTGCCAAACTCTTTGCTAAAGGTAACTTTTAAAAGCCAGTTTTGTCAACTTTTAGATGCTGTATTTATTGTTTTAGAGATGAACTGAACATTCCAATGGAATAAAAGTCTTACACATCTATCAAGGATACAATTTAGATATATATAATAAATTTATGGTCTTGCTCTTTCCTTTACAGAAAGAATTTAGCATTTAGACATGTTTTATAAGTTTATGGGAAGAATTGAGGTTTCTTTTTAGAATAATTTATCACAAGGAATTGCTCTGAGCTAGTATGTCCCAAAGTAAGGTACCAGAGATACCTGTTTCAAAAGTCATCGTAGGTGGTACTGAAGCAAACGTTTTATTTTCATTGTTATGCTAGGGAAAAATTAAATGAGTAATACATTAAACTCATTATTTTATTGACTAGGATAGTTTACTATTGAAGCTAATTAAACAAATCAAAGTAGAGTCGATAAAGTAAAAAATAATAAAGGATAAAGATGGAGGTGTAGGTA